>JAVQKC010160486.1:0-12859 GCA_036025475.1 Philypnodon macrostomus
AGGACTAAACCAGGACTAAACCAGGACTAAACCAGGACTAAACCAGGACTAAACCAGGACTAAACCAGGACTAAACCAGGACTAAACACAGGCCTTCTGCTGGTGCCCAAAGTCAGGACTAAACCAGCACTGAATCAGCACTAAAGACAGGCCTTCTGCTGGTTCCCAAAGTCAGGACTAAACCGGGACTAAACCAGGACTAAACCAGGACTAAACCAGGACTAAACCAGGACTAAACCAGGACTAAACCAGGACTAAACAAGGACTAAACAAGGACTAAACAAGGACTAAAGACAGGCCTTATGCTGGTGCCCAAAGTCAGGACTAAACCAGGACTAAACCAGGACTAAAGACAGGCCTTCTGCTGGTGCCCAAAGTCAGGACTAAACCAGGACATAACCGGGGGCTTCCCTCAGGCAAACTAATGAAAACATGGCAGCCATACCACGCCTACAGCCACACAATAATTAACACACATTATATGAATTGTATTGAATAATACCTAAAGAGTTTAGCATTTGGCAACGTGAGGGCAATAAACTCTCTTTGCCCTACCACAAACAAATGTGGTATAGTCCCTACTGTATACAGTCTCTTCACCACAAAAGCCAGTGAAAACTTTTGACAGTTCTATCTACTATGTGAAATTGCATACAGGATTTCTCTTAGGGTGGTAGGTGGTTCAATTTCTACTTGAAACTGTGCATACTTGGGCAAGACACACAAACCACATTGCTTATATATTAATGTGGTTGTGTGATTGGTCTACAAAAGTGCTATATAAGACTGATGCATTATTATTACACTTTTATTACATTCTGGCATGGTAGAAAGTTCACTAAAGTCAAGTTAACATAATAGGACCTCTTCAAATTTGTATGCGAGTGGGTGAATGTAGTCATCGTGTGTCATTATGAGCCATAGACTGTGCCTTTGAGAGCTGCACTTACAAGAAATCTCCTCAAACACATGTGGTCAGCAGTAATTGGGAAATATCTAGGGGATGGTATCACTTTCTCTGCCTCCTCTTCACGCTGCGTTCAGAACAGAGCCACTCTATTGTTCTCGGTCTCATATGTACTCCCTGTGAATGTAATATGAATGTAATAATATAAACACAGCCCCCTGCAGCCCACAGAGCTCTGGACACAGACAGACAATAGTGGTCAGTGTGAGAGGAGTGGGCGGACTATAGGGAGGTTGAGATATTTCTGCAAATATATGGACAGCAATGGCTATACCTGAAAATGCATGTGCCTTTATAATATTTGTGCTTAAAAGGCAAACGTTGTGGTTACATTTGATATATGAATTATGATGTTACTAATAATAATCATAACTGGTGACAATATATAATAGTATATCGTTTTTTCCTTCTTAACAAGGTGTTGGCCATATGGTAAAATATAAAAAAATATGTATATCACAATTGTATTAAGCCAGGATCACAATTTCAATTTTGTCATGGTTTTAAGTGACTTGTGCCTCTTACACAGAACTGCTATCAGCATCTTTGTTTTAACTACGAATTAAATATTCAATGTTCATAATAATAATAATAATAATAATAATAATAATAATAATAATAATAATAATAACAATAACGATGCATTGATTTTATATAGCGCTTTTCTCAAGATTCAAAGACACTAAAATTAGGTTATTCATTCACTCTTCAGTCACTCCCAGTGATGGTAAGCTACTTGTGTAGCCACAGCTGCCCTGGAGCACACTGACAGAGGCGTGGCTGCCTATGGCCCCTCTGACCACAGCAAAACACCAATCACACAACCAAAATTCATCCATAGACAATGTGGGTTAAGTGTCTTGCCCAGGGACACGACAGTATGTGCTCGAGCAGGGATTCGAACCGGCGACCCTCTGGTTCCAGGGCACCTACCCACTGCGCCACTATGCACTGCCGCCCCATAATACTTAATACTATTTTTTTTTTATTATTATTATTAATATGAACGCTGGCATTATCACAGTAAAAATGACGGTGAAGAGAATAGCATAAATGAATGGACTGTATCATGATTCAATCATCTTCACTGATTATCAGATTATCATGACTTCATATCACACAATATTTTATCCCCTTATCACACACCCATATTCTAAAGTGTCATTGGCTATAAATATACACTTTACATGTACATTATTCAAAACATTTTTCTCTTCCATTAATAGGACTTTGTGCAACATTTCCGAGTGCTGCTGCCTGATGGGGTCAGTCCGACCAGAGATGGCATCCAGGAGTGTCTGCAACATCTGCAGCCGTCACCAGATGAGTACCAAGTGGGAAAGACCATGGTAAGGACTCCAACAAAGATAGTCATATAATCCTGCATTTATCATTTATTTTGATATACAGAAAAATCTTTAGCCATTGCAAGACAAATTTAAGTTTTACAGTGTTTTAACCTTTTAAAAACAGTCAACATCTTTGGCTTATTTTGGATTTGAATACAATTTCACATTGTTTTACAGTAGTGTCTTTTTCTTAGGGGTGATTTTAAAGGTGTAATCCATAAAATGTGATTGTTTAAAATAAAAAATAAAAATAAAATACAAACAAAATAGAAAATTCCCCTAACCCTGTTCTATGATGTAAAGTAGGTTGGCTGTAGTCTGTAGAGGCCAGGGGAGGGACTAGTTGACAACTATTGGTCAAAGTGGTATCCCACAAACTCTGATTTGATGTTGTTGTAGAAGCCAGTGCAGGGGAAAAAAAAAAAATTCTACTAAATTTTCTTTCAGAAAACGTACGTATGTACACCTTTAAGAGCTACCCTTATCAAAATAGACCATGCAATTAAGTAAACAGATCAAATGTGAGTCCTAGTCCTGCTTCAAAATACCATTTGTCTTCAACCATAACATGACATCATCTTAACCCACCCTGCTTAATAGAACCAGTCTCCCTCTGTATCTCTGTGGTATGAATGAGTCACTATGTATTTCTATGGGCTTGTGTTTATATCATTAGAGGACCATACCTGACATTCTTGAGACTCTGCTAAGATATGGTGTGTGCCCCACTGAATAGATATAAGTATAACTGTGGTATTGAAAGGCTGGTTCCTCCTTGCAGGTATTCCTCCATGAAGCAGAACGTCAGAATCTGCAGTCATTGCTTCACACCGAGGTCCTGCGGCTGATCGTGAGCTTACAGAGAAGATTCAGAGCTCATCTGGAGAGGAAGCACTTCACCAGGATGAGAGAGGCCGCCATCTGCATCCAGGTACAATATAATTACTATTGATGAAATTTAGGGCTGCACAGTATATCACAAAATGAGCGCAATATCTGTATAGCCAAAATCTTACTCTATGGCAACACCACCATGGTTTTTAATCGTACATAGATCTACAGAGTTAAAATGATTTTTCATATTAGAGCACGTGTTAAAAACATTTTTAAAGTAAAAATATTGTAATTATTATTGTCATTTAGTCTTACTTTGATCTTTTCTTAGTCTTTGTTTTGATTTGATTTTGATGCATTTCTAAGTAGTAAATAAAGGAACTGATTCTGCTTAATTCGATTTGCATAAAAAAATATTGACATGTTTATTGCATAATGGATGTTTTTCCTCATGTCGTGCAGCCCTAGTTACTATGCTAAGCGAATATTGTTTTCCGGTTTTGGATGTTTAGTTAGCCATTATATTCTGTATGGGATTAGCATGAAGAGACCGAAAGATGTGAGCAGCCTACAACCACTGATGAAATGGAGGGAAGAACCTATAGCTGTCCTTTACACTTCAGAAGGCAAAGCATTGTCACATGATTGGGTTTAGATGTTTCTTCTCAACAATCATTTTACATTTTGTAAACTTATAATATAAACTATAACTATTAAAGGGGCACAATGCAACAAAACACCTTTAATTAACAGAAAGAATGCAAAGAAAATAGACCTTAGACATAATGAAGTTCAACCAGTTTCTATTCTATTCTGTTCTATTATTCAATGCTGTTTAATTAAGTTTTGTTTTTAAGTTGCACAGGACCCCTTTAAGCACACCGGCCTAAAACATTTGCACAGTATTTTAACTGTTCTTTCTCTTTGGTAGAAATGGTGGCGTGAGTATCGGCCTGTAGAGGAGGAAGAGGAGGAGACCGAGGATGATGAAGAGGCCTGTGAGAGTGCCGCACTGGTTCTACAAGCTCACTGGAGATGCTACAGGGAGCGGCAGAGGTGGAAGCTGTGGAAGGAGGCTGCCCTGGTACTTCAGAGGGCATGGAGGCAGTGGATAGAGAGGAGATGTTCGGCTGCTCTGGTCATACAGACAGCCTGGAGGTGTCATCAAGCCCGGGACAGATATCTTCAGCTGTACAAGACTGTGGTACTACTTCAGGCAGCCACCAGGGGGCTCCTCACCAGGCAGAGGTACTGGGAGAGGTCACTACCAATGAGATGCTGTAAAAAGGGAATCTCTAGATGAATTGAAATGACTTGAATTTGGGGTATTCATCTTGATTTTAGTCATTTTGACTGGTTTCAAATTATTTAATTATCAGGACTAGATCATTTGACTCAAGTGGGTTAAGATAAATGCAACTGAAAAGGAAAAAAAAATTCTTTGGCAGAAAACTTTGCATCAAATTACATTTTTTAAAAATCCTTTAAACTTGTCAGAATTATCTTGCAACAAATGAAATAATCTAGGCCTAAAGGGTAAATAAATCTAAACTAGTAAAAATGACTAATCTAGAAATCCCCTTTTGCAGTGTAGACTTCATATTCTGCTCTCAAATCTTTGTTTGTACATTCATTGGCCACTTTATTAGGTATTTACGGTACCTGCTTGTGAGTGCATATATCAGACCATCATATTGAACCATTCTAAGAGATTTAGTCATGCACTTCAAGAGAAATACACTAAAGTTCAAACCAAGAATCACAATCAATCACAATGAAGAAAAAGGGGTGACTCACAGATTATTCATGGTTGTTAATGTAGAAATAGAAGTGTTTCAGAAAATCTACTGGGATTTATACAGTACCATCACTAGGGTTTACAGTGAATGGTTTGAAAAAGGTGCAATACAGTGAGGGCCAGTTTTGCAGGCGAAAATGCTTTGGTGGTCAGAGATTGCTTTTAGATAGAAGAAAGGTAACATTAGCTCAGATAACCATCTCTGGACACACAAGATGTTCAAACATGAAGCAGATGGCCTATGGCAGCAGAAGACGACCGCACCAACTGCCACTTTCTTAGGTACCTAATGTCTAACCTTAAAGTGACCAGTGAGTGTATATAACTTAGAGCCTTTTCGAACCAGTCTATTTATTTCACAGCAATTTCAATTTTGTCGCTAAATGTGTTTTCTATTCACAGATTCAGCAAACTCAAGGAGCAGCGGTTAAAGGAGGACGAGGAGGAGAGACTTCGTCAGCTTCAGAATGGACAAGGCCCTGTGTCTCCAGACGAATCACCCGAAACTATCCCAGGCTTGGACCTTAGCACATGGGAGGCCTCTATCAAGCAACAGCAAGAAGAGAGCGCTAAAATTTCCAAATCTGATGAACCTGAATCCATTTCAACATCGTCTTCTGTTTTGGTGCGAGAAAGAGCCAAAACCGTGGACGAGACTAGCCAAAAAACTGTCCGCTCCAAACGCGAGAGCCGCAGAATGAGGGAGCTGGAACAAGCTAAGTTTAGCTTGGAGTTGTTAAAGGTTCGCGCGACTAGCGAAAGAGCGTCATCGCCGTCATCGGAAGAACGCCGGTGGTCTTTGGAGTTTGTTCCGTCTGCTTCGCCGCCTCTACGATCGCCGCAAGGAACCCCGGATAGCCAGAGCTCGAAAGGCAGCTTTGAATTGCTGAGTATGGATGAGGTGCCACCAAAAGCGGTAGAAGAAATTACAGATACGGAAGATCTATGCTCGCCGATTCACTCGATATCTCAAGAAGCAGAAGCTAGCATAGAAGCTGCACCAGCTAGTCCGAAACAGGAAAAACTAGCAACAAACGCAGACGAAGCTAACATTGAACCTAAACTCCCTCTTCCTTTGTATCCGCCCAAAACTATTGACAACTACCTCCCGACTTTTTACGTCCCGTCAAGTGAAAGCAGCACTAAACCTGCGAATGAGCCCGTTCAACAAAATATTGAAAATCCTTCTACAGCCACCACAGCAGTCGTCAAACCACTCAAGGAGAGGCGAGAATCGACTAGAAGACCGGTGGTCGTGGTGATTAGCATGCAAAAGGAAACTCCTTTAAGTGAAGAGCTGAGCGAAATGGTGCGCCCCCCTGTGGAACTGCGTGACACTGCGGCGCAAACGGGAGATCTGACGCCGTCGCCTCAGAAACCAACTAAATCGGGCACGAATCAAGCCATTTTGGAAAAACTGGTCAAGCTGAATGAAGAGAAGGAGGTCAGGCAAAGAAATCAGCAACAGCAAAACGAAAAGGAGATGATGGAGCAGATTCGGCAGCAGAAAGAAGTGCTGGAAAGGCAACGGCTATTTTTTGCACAATATGAGAAGGATATGTTTGAGAAGCAAAGGGAGGAAGCCCTGAATAAAATACAAAAAGGCAAGCAAGCAGGACACGACGCTGGCGGGAGACCATCTAGACCTAGTTCACTGTACATTGAGAAAGCTCCTGGTCCACCTCCGCGCGCCAGGACCGAGTCAGAGTCCACTCCCCCATCGGCGTTGCACTCTCCCCCTGCTGTGGACATCCAGGGAGTCACCCCTCAACCCCAGCTTCCTCCGCAAACAGTGTCCATTCCCAAGAATAAAGACGGTAGCGGCGGTAAAAAGGTGGCCCCAGAAGGATGGGTGCCTAAACTGACGCTGGAGTCCAGAGATGGAGGGGTCAGAGGGAAGACCACGCCCCAGAAGGTCAAAAGTCAACAGGGTACAGCGGTCAACCTGACGGACAAGCCGGGAAACATCTTTTTCTCTCCAAAGGATAAAGTCACAATACCTAAGTGAGTATTTACTTCAGCTAATGGGCTCATGCATTATAGGTGTTCTGGTTATTAAATGTTTACAATGTGATGAAAGGTTCAACTTATACATTAATCATGAAAGTGCTTACACAAAAAACTGCTTCAGTGTACATCCACTCCAATGTTCATCATAATACTTAATGCTATTTATTATCCTTTTTGTATTTAGATGAACACTGGCATTACAGTTACAGTAAAATTGACAGTGAAAAGCGGTGAAATGAATGCACTGTATCATGATTCAACCATCTTCCCAGATTAGAGATCATCATTACTTCACATCATGATTGCATTTTTTACTGCCCACCCCTACTCAAAGCTCTTTACAGTTTAGTCTTAAGTGTTTTGCCCAAGGACGCAACAACAGAATACACAGTTTTGAACGGGGTTTGAGCATAACATTATGACAACCTGCCTCATATGCAGCCTCATACACAAAAAACTGTTCATTCCCACACCTGTATATCTGTTTTGTAACCACAGATTAAACAGTGTAATTTATATCCATAATTCATAAATTGAATTGTTAGTGCCTCCCAGGCTTTTACTCATTAGAAACCGGTTTATGGAAAATTTTTGATAAAACGTTTTTATCAAATAGTGTGTGTATATATATTATATTTTATATATATATATATATATGTATATGTATATATGTATATATAGTGGAACTAAAGTGCTAAAAAGGAGTGGGAAGAAGCAAAAAGCTTGTAAGAGCCCACCCCCTTTCACATGAAACAACTTTTGGATAACTGTTGTTAAAGTGTTATATTCTTAAAATATAGCATTACACAAAACATGAGATCGTCTATAACATCGTCTTTGGAGTAAATTGTATTGAAATAAATGTGTCATAAACAGAAGTATGTTGTACTAAAAATACATTATTATATTACCATTTGATTATTTACTAAAGTATTTTTTTTTTTATTTTAAGTTTGCAAATGCAGCTTGGCACTTAGACATTTTGTCAGCTTGGGAGTCCTATTTGTGAGTGAAGGTGTGTGTTAGTGTGGTGCCCCACGCACACTGTGGTGTGTCTGTGCACGT
The DNA here is from genome assembly GCA_036025475.1 of Philypnodon macrostomus. Lineage (NCBI taxonomy): Eukaryota > Metazoa > Chordata > Actinopteri > Gobiiformes > Eleotridae > Philypnodon > Philypnodon macrostomus. Next base: position 8,024 of record JAVQKC010160486.1, read on the forward strand.
GTGGCAAGGAGTGTGCAAGTGTGCCACCAATTCACATTTGTATAAGATAGACAAAAACAAATAGCAAACAGACAAGAAAACAAAGAATTTTTTAAAAAAAAGTAGGGTTGGGCAATAAAAAACAAATTGTGATATGGAGTTATGAGAATCATTGAATCATGATTCAGTGCATGTGTAATTTTTACTGTAACAATGCCAGTGTTCATATTAATTTTTAAAAATTAAGTATTATGATGAACATTGATGATTGGATGTGCACTGAATTTTGTAGTTAAAAGGTTTTCTGAAGACACTGACAGCAGTAGTTTGTGATGTGATGAAATCGTGATCTTAATCTTAGATATGATATTTTTACCATATCGCCCACCCCTAGCTCTAAGACAGTTGTTTGTTTATTTCTGTGTTATGCTCCAGGTATGACAATGTTGCAGTCAGGAAGGAGGTTCCCACCAGTCCAAAAGAGGCACCACCCTCTGTGTCCAAACCTTCATCTAAAACATCAAAACCAAGAGATGTAAGTTATACACGTGTTGGTTTAGTGACGAGTACTATATATAGCATGTGTTAATGTTTGTGAGTGTGGATTTTGTTTGTGTGAATTCATTGAAAACATTGCTCTGATAACTTGGGTCACCACAACTGACCTACATAAAGCTGTCCCTATGGCGGATATATCCAATAGTCTCATGTGACCTCTGCTGAAATCCAGGTTGGCAGAGCAGGCCAAAAAAAGAAAGCCCGAATGGCACGGACCCGCTCGGACTTCCTGACCCGCGCCCCCGTCCTGTCAGTAGGGGGCGACACAGACGAGGACGACTTTGACGGCGACAGTCCAATGAGCCCCCGCCATTTCACCCTGCCCCTGTTAGGACAGCCCTGTTTCAGTGACTCCGAAATGGTAACCACCAGCGCCACCTATAGCCAAACCCACCTGTCCCCTGTCTATCTGCCTAACCCCAAACCTCTGCCCTGCGCCCCAAAATCGCAAAATGTTTCAACTAACAACCTTCTTTCCTCCAAATCACTGAGCTGGAGACTTAAATAGATGGATTTCTGAAATATTGTCTTCTAACACACCAACATAGACAGACTAACAAAAATGACCAATCTCTTCTTTTGCAGCTTTGACTAATCAAGTTTTTCTTATGAATTAACCGTGTTTGCATGTTGTCTGATTCGAATGCCTTTGTGATTGTTTTCTTTTGAATTAACCCCTACTTTAAGACCACCATTCACCATCCTTCTGGTCACTAGGGCTGCACAATTATTGCAAATGGGGATGTAATGAGATAAAAAATTCAGTTTGAGCAATTCTAATACCAATATTTTATAACAAAGTTATCCTTTTTGCACAGGACTATCAGCCGATGCATACACCCCTAATTCAAAACAATTGATTTTGCAGTTAATAAAATGAAAGTTAACTATATTTAGCCCTACATTTTATTTTTATATCTCAAAGATACCAGTGGTCAAAATTGTATTTCTTAAGGCATCCAACTGTGACAGCATTCAGATGATATACAGTAGTTATGACAGTATATAGATAGAGTCATTAATAAAATTAAAAATCAATCAATATTGTGCAGCTCTTTTATCATAATTTAAATGGAAAATATGCAACTTTTCACTGGTTTGTCCTTCACAGAGCGCCCCCTACAGTTTCAGAGAATACCACTGTCCACAGAAAACACACAGAATATAGACTTTACATATAGACTCTAGACGATCATAAAGCTACTGTTCAACACAAAAACACCAGGTCTGTGTCAGTTCTTGGAGCTCTCTCTGTAAAAGTCTGTGTAAAGGCAATTTGCGGTTTTGGCGACACCTGTGTCTTGACGTGAGAGTCCAGGGACATTCATCCTAGCAAGGAAGCTTCATTCACCCCACAACAACTCATTTAGGATCATATTTTGTTAACGTAAAAAGTTGCATAGTTTCAAAAATTCAAATCACATTTTTTTTTTAAATGTCATTATAACAAGTGATACTGGAGCTCCAGAAGTGGTAAGTATTATGTTTTCTGTAACATAACTAGGCTTTTTCCCAATGACAATCTCGCCATCTAGTGGATAGAACTTAGGCTTGAGAAGATGCCTTATCTCAAGTTCAACTCCACTGCAAGAAACGGGAAATATATGGCGTGTAAATGCTAAATATTTGTTTTGATTTTCCAGACTCCGAGTGGTGAGGAGAAGAAAAAGATGCACAAAGCCATGTCTTCTGGAGATTTGGGGAAAGTGGACAGCATCAGAAAGACGTCTCAAGATGGAAGGTCTGTTCATTAACTTTTGATTGTGTGATTATAAATTAGCTTTTGTTTCTAACCTCAAAATCCTGTTCAAATCAGGGTGCGTAAGATGCGTTTCTGGGGCAAGAGCAAGTACGGAGAGAAGAAGACGTCCAGAGAGAAGCTGGTCTGTGGAGTGGACTCTCTGGACTTGGACACTGCAGATGCTGGAGCTTTGATGGGAGAAGGTCAGTTGTAGACAAACAAATGCATGTGTCATAATAGCCATGTTCATGCTGCAGAGTTGCAAATTTAGGGCCGCAGTTTAGCTTAGTCGGCAGAGCATGCAACCCATAATCAGAGCTTGAAATGCTTGTCCGGTCGTGAGTTTGAATCCAGCTCACGACAGTTGGCCCAATGTCACTCCCCACTCTTCTCTCTGGTTTCCTGTTGCACTTTTTATTGCTGATAATAAATGTATTGGGTCTATGGCAGGGGTCCGGGGCCCCTAGAGGCCTCCGCTCTTTCAAGATCTGAAGAAGGGTCTCGGGGCATTACACTTTAATAATAATAATGGATTAGATTGCTATAGTGCTTGATTGATATAGGCTTTCTCAAAGTGCTTACATTTTGAGTCCATGTTCACACCAAAATCACACAATGATTGTGGTAAATTACCTTTGCCCTGGGGCAGACTGACGGAGACATGGCAGCCATTCTGCGCCTATGAACTCTCCAACCACCTATCCAATGATAGGATGACCACTCATGGTTGTCCCAGTGACACTGAAGTATGGGTCAGAGGCAGAGAACATTTTTTTCTTTTAGAGCAGGACTAAGTAAAATTGGAACTAAACCAACAATAATGAATACACTGTCTATTTTAGAATATTTCACAATCAATTTTTAAAAACTTAAATTCCCACTAAACCTGACCCCCCCCTCATTCTCTTCTGTAGGTCAGGAGAACATGTCCCCTCCGTGCAGCCCCACTGGCACTCTGGAGCGGGGGAGCAGGGACCTGAAGGAGAACAGGGAGCCGTCTCCTAAAGTGAAGCGCCGTCGCAGCGTGAAGATCAGCAGTGTGACCCTCGAGCCCGGACAGTGGCAGAACGACTCCCTCAACATCCTCTCATGTACTAGCGACTACAGGAGCATGAACAACTTCCTTATGAAAAAGGTAAGGCATCATATTGTATATACGTAGTATCTAGAGGTGTGCGACAGGGCAATAGAAGATGGTATTGTGATCTGCTGAACATTGCCAGTGTTCATAAAATAAAAAAAACTATAATAAATAAATTGTATGTATTGTAATGAATATTGGATTGGGTTTCATGAAGACATTGAGCAGTCGTTTTCAAAGTCACCTTGGATTAATAAAATCAGTCACCCCTAATTATTTTATGGGGTCACTTGGGCCCTGTCCACACGGAGGTGAGTTTAGGCGTATCCGCTAAAGTATTTATCATTTGGGCGTTACATCCACACAGAGCCAGAGTTTAGAGAGCCCAAAAATAATAGTCTTTTAAACCGGGTCCCAGAGTGGAAAGATTTCAAAACGCTGGTTCTGCATTTACGTGTTTACAAGCAATACACCTTTTTTCTGAAATGATATCGTTTATGGCTCCTCCTCACTCTTATTACCTCTGCACTCTGACAATAACAACAAACATGGAGCTGCCCAGTGTTTTCACAGAAGTGTCACAGCACCACCACCTGGCTGGGAATACACACTACAGCGTTTTAGTGGTGCTGTGTGAACCTGTGTGGATCTAAAATGATGCCGCCTTCACGAGAGACATTTTTGAAACAATACTGTTTTTTTCTCTTTGTTGTGGAATTTAAGCCTTAGCCTCACAAAAAAAAATATAAAGTACTCTTGCTTGTTTGAACGTCATCTGTGCTATCATGTTTTTTTGTTTTTTTTACTCAAATATCATTATTGGGCAATGATGTCATCAGCCAGTCAATTTTGTCCAGATTAAATTAAAATGACCGGATTATGTCCTGTAAAACTAATACTTTAGCAACTATAAAAGCACAAACCATATTTATTCTAATTTTAGATTAGTTAAAATCACTTGAATTCAGAACAGACTCATTTAGATATATTTACTATACTTGGCATAGATTATTTAACTTGTTTCAGGATATTTCTGACGTGCTTGAAAAAAGAAGACATTTTTAAAAATAAATTAATAAAGTGGAATAAGAAAACTGAAATGGGAAAATCAGTATCTCATGAGCTAGATTTAGAAAAAAAAAATGATCACAATTATTTTGGTCATAATTGAAATCACAGTTATTATATCGGTGAAACAACGATATTATGGAATCACGTCGGTGTTCATCCGCGTATGCAGATCCTAGCTGTGAACGCGATAACTCAACTTTTGCACACAGGTGCATACCATAAAGACGCCAAACTGTATCAATTTGGGTACGTCTTCGATGAATATTAATTAAGTAATTAATTAATAACAGGCCAAAACTGTGAAAGCAATAACTCAAAAAGTCTTTGCTGGATCTTTTTCAACTGTTGCACACAGGTACATATCATGAAGATGCAGAACTGGATTGAGTTTGGTACATCTTCGATT
>JAVQKC010160503.1:0-10558 GCA_036025475.1 Philypnodon macrostomus
CAATATGACTCTTTCATATGTCACTAATATGGAGTATGGCCCTGACACGGATCAATGCCTCAGGACGTCGAGGCATACTGTCCACGAGCTTGTTGATGTGGTCCCACTCTTCAGTCAGAGAAGAAGAAGAGCAATGTGTTTGAAAAAAATAATAATACAAAATTTTACTTTATGGGCAACAGTGTTAATAGTACATATGGCTCAAACATGGCATCTATGCTACTGTGGGTGATATGGTGAAAAATATAAGATCAAAATTTTACTAAGCCAAGATCACAGTTTTGACTTTATCATGTTTAAATGTTTTATTTAATTGTATTTTTGCTATCAGCGTCTTCATAAAACATTTTAAACAAAAAATTCAGTGTACCTCCAATTCAGTGTTCATCATATCACAATTTATTTTCCTTGTTTTATGGACATGAACACTGACATTGTTACAGTAAAAATAACAGTGAAGAGCAGAGCATAAATGAAAGCACTGTATTAACACATCGTCATAACGTCATATCACAAAAGCATATTTCACATCCTTCTACTCTGCACTGCCTCCACTCTTTTGAATGTTTTTTATGTTTCTATTTTGATGCTTAAATCATGCACTGTTTTGTTATGTACATATAGCTTGCATTTGACATTAGCACGTGTTATTCTGTACAGCACTGTGTATCACTCAACCGGCTCAAGTGTAGAATTATTCTGGGTTTAGTTCAATAGCTGGCTTTTTGTTCACATTTAGTTCTCTCCTGTTCTTATCTCCTCCATAGTCAACAGTTCATCAATTAAGTGAAGTTTCAAAATGGCCTCTGTGATGAAGGAGGCTCTGTGTTTTTGACTCAAAAAGTGGGTGGTCCTTAGATTTCAGTTTAGTTGTACAGTACAGGCCTATATACAGTATTTAGTTGGTCTCCTTATGCTTTTTGACTGGTGAATACAACAAGAAATATATTCTTACTCAGCCTGTTCTGGGCCGACTTTAGGCAGCTGTGTTTTGATCATGACCAAGTGGCTCAGTGAGCAGTCGCCCTGTAACGGAGAGGCCGTATAGGCGTGGTATGGCTGCCACATCTTACAGCTGTGAATGCAGAAGCAGCTTACCACCATCAGTGTGTGACTGTGGATTGAATGAATAATACAATCAATTGTAAAGTCAATGGCCAGAAAAGTGCTATATAAAACAGATACATTATTATTATTATTATTATTATCTTTGTCATAATGTACTTGAATTCAAGGTATGTCTGTACATGAATATATGTATGGTCACATGTTCAGCTCAAATGCAGAATAGTAGTAATTCCCAACAACAATGAACGTTAGAGAGTTTATTGAAGTGATGTCTGGATGAGGATGAGTATGACGTTGATTCTGGAGCTGGTGGATGCAGGTGATGATAGCTGGGATGAGACTCAGTATGGGGGTTCTGTCTCTGGTAGTTAGCCCAGCTGGACTAATGTGGGCGTCTGGAAGCTGGAAGACAAAACCTGAGACACAGAGGGGAGGGAGAGAGGGTCGAGAGAACAGAGACGGACAGTGTGTGGTGGTATTGATGGGTATAAGAATGGCTTGTGGGTAAATTGGAGATGTGGCTGAGGTGAAGTAGAGGTGTGGTTAACGTGAGGTGAAGGTCTGTTTCGGAGATACTTCAGGCACGGGCCTGCTCTGGAACCTATGTTAACATATTTACATCACGTGTGTAATATGTGTCTGAAAGTCTTACAGTGTTTCCCATATTGCTGTCACACATTCACATATTTACATTCTCATATGGCCTGGGTTAGTTTGCATAAAAAAAGAGGAGTACTGGCTATTGTTGTGGCCTGTAGGGTCTTAGGCCACGATAACAGAATATGATTGGTGCGAGTGTGTGTGATCGAGGTTGATATGATGTGTGTCTTCATCTCAAGCTTGTTCGTACAGTCAGTCCTGATGTGTGTTCACTTATCTGTGTGTGAATGGTGTTGACAGACGTGTGCATTTCTTCTCAGTGTGTGTCAGTACTGTCTGTGAGAGCAGACTCTTTAGTGTTTTGGTCATTTTTATTTTGGTCTTTGAGCATATTCAGATATTCCGAGTTACAGACAGAGCACACAGGTGAGCCTTATGCCTGCTTCATGTGTGGTCGATGTATAAATATTAGTTTGTAAACAGACTATAGGTGTGTGATGGTGATGATATATCTTTCATTTGAAACAGTTTACAGAAATGTGCACAAAGTAGACCGCACACACTATCACAAACATAACCATATCACAAAGATCTTTAATAAAAATGTGCTGATTAAACAGACATAGCTCTCACTCAAAGCTACTTTTTCAATTGCCCCATGAGAACAAACAAAGTGGTTTTCATTTCCATGCCTATATGTCACCATGAGACTTAATAACATATAATTGTAAAATACATTCTAAAACTGCATAAATGTGGGTAAACAGCAAGGGTTTGGCCTTCTTCTACATACAACACATCATCGTTATTGTAGGTCTAGATGGGGAAGCCTCAATTTAACATTCACATAATAAAGATCTACTTTCTGAGGTCATTTCGTTATATTTTGCTACCATTTGTCTCAGAGGCGGATCTAACATTAGGCAAAAGTAGGGAGCTGCTTAGAGCCCCACACATCCAGGACCCCATAAATAAAGCATAAAGAAATATGTCATTGTAATTGATTCAACTTGATTTGATAAAATATTATTATTATTATTTATTATACAAAGAATAAATGAATCTCCGCCATTTGTAATTTTTCTGTATGGTTAAGCCGTCGGTTGCAGTGGACTGACAAAACAAGAGAACACAGGGCCCCTGCCCATGTTCGCCTTGAGCCCTCAAACCGCTAAATCCGTCACTGATTGTCTACATTTTTACACTGTCTATTGTCACTACATTTCCCAGACTCCTCAGCCCGGCCCCATTGTTCTTCTCTGGTCCCTCCATGATAATTACAGACTGCAGAGCTGACTCCCATTTATTTAGTCTTCTGTGCCGCTCCTGTCTCTATCGCTTCCCTCTCATTGTTTTCACATAGACACCAGATTAATGGCCACTTTCTCCCTTTCATTTGGACGTCAGGTTGCCGGTTATACTCCACATTGTAAAGACAATTATTTTGAATTTGTAACTTTGAAATGACAAGATACAGAAAGATAGTGTAAGCATTTCTTTCATATTATGGTTTTCCCAACATCCATTTATTTATACAGAGGCCTCTTGATGTGAAACGGAGGCATATTCTAACCTAGTGGTTCTCAAACTTTGGTACAGGGACCACTGGTGGTATGTGGGCTCTCTCCGTGGACCACTGCTTAGTCCTGGTTTAGTCTCATTTAGTCAATAATAAATGTATTTTCTACTTTTTTTCAAAAGTGGTGTCTGGTCCCTTGCTCATAGCAAATCATTTTGTGGACAGACCAATCACGAGCTGTTTATGAGCCGCAGCGGCGTGTGTTTTGTTGGTCGTGTCATACACAAACTTTGCTAACGTGACTTCCTTGTGAACAACGATCTGTGTGCTGCATGTGTGGCTCAGTTTACTACACATCGATAAACACCGCCCATGAAATTGAATGCATTCAACGAGACCAGACTAACATCTTTGTATAGAATAGGTAAAGAATTAGTCGTGGCTGGACAGGCTATTCTTATGGTGGAACTGCTCTAATACTGAAACTGATTATGGCACAATTTGTAAGTTGATCAATGGTTATTTTTTTTCAGTGCTTGTGTAAAAAACTAATGTAAGTCTATTCTCTCCTCACAGCAGCGGAGCCGGTGTCCGCGGCCGTGGTGCCCTCCGATGACCTGTTGGAGGTTGGTCTGAGTGGACACCCTCCTCTCGGCTCGGCTCTGTCCCGTCTGGATCCCCCCTCATCACGCCTGGACGCCCCCTCCCCTGAACAGGACCTCCTGACCTGCGGGCAGTGCCAGGCCACATTTCCCCTGGCTGATATCCTCATGTTTATAGAGCACAAGAGAAGGCGCTGCCACGGCCCCTCCTGTGTGAGCGCGAGGGGCCGGGGACCGGACAAACCCCCCTCGCCCTCCCCGGGACTGGCCCTGACGCCTCTCACGCCCCTCACCCCCTCGCCTGCCTTTGGGGTCCTCAGGGGGGGCAGGAGACCCGTGGAGGTGGGGGTACAGGCCACCATGGCGGAGGACGATGAAGACAAGATGGTGTCGCCGAGAGGGATCTGTCCCAAACTAGAGCCCCTCCCAGGTACTGTTACTGACATAAACACATACAGCCATACACTTGAGTTATTTATAGAATGATTTCTGATGTTTTTAAGTGAGACCACCAGAACTTTACCTTTTGTCTATCTGCAGCATTTATTTAATAAACTACTGAATATAAGTACACACTTTAATAATTGGATCAACACATATCAATTTATGTTTACAAAATTCTACAGAAATCCTATTTTGAAACTGGTGAAATGTTTCCCGAGTCTGGTGCATGGCGAGTGCAACTAATGCTATAGTCAGACTTCAGATTTAACCCTTTGTAGGACATTGTTTTTTTTGAAAGGCACCTACTTTGGGAAAAACATGTCCATGAGCTAATCCAATTTTCTCCTGTGTAACATATTTGTCAGAGTTTAAATATTCACTTTACCGAGCCTTGTGTTGTGAAAGCTGATGCATGGTGGGATCTGTAGTCTCATCAGTAGTCTATGCTCTGTCTGTCTGAGTGGGAGGAGTCTATCGCAGACAAACAATAACAATGGTACTTCTCCTGTTGGAGTAGACCCAAGAGATCCACCTATGCTGAGACTGCAGTCTAGACCAAACCCACACTTAGACCTGGGTTAATTCTGGTTTAGACCTGGTTTAGTTTTGGTTTAGACCTGGTCTCTGTGCAGTTGAAAAATGGACATCTCACCAGGGCTGGTTTAGTATTGGTCTTAGTCCTGGTTTAGTCCTGGTTTAGACCTGGTTTAGACTTGGTTTAGACCTAGTTTATACCTGGTTTATACTTGGTTTGGTCCTGGTTCATAGATGGTTTGGACTTACTGTAGTCCTGGTTTAGACCTGGTTTGTCTTTTGTCCCCAGTCCCCATGCAGTGGTGTGAGACAGGGTGTCCTTGACTTTGTTCAGCTCATGGTCCTTACTCCTGTAGAGGACTTCAGGGACATGTGTGTGTTTGTAGTGTACACCACAACTGCAAAACATTAGATATTCAACAACCATATTGATATTGTTGTGATATTTTGAGGCAAGTTCAAATAAAGCAGAAATAGTTCCTTTATTTACTTGTTCCATTGCGTTATCACAATATATTTAGATACTGATATTGTGTTTATATTGCAATTACATTTTGTAGTTTACATGTGTGTGTTTGAAGTATGTGTGTGTGTTTGATGTGTATATGTGTGTGTTGTGTTGAGGCAGATGGAGGATTCACTGAGCCAGCACAATACATACAAGAGCTCATGCTTTGTTCTGAGGATACTGTCGTGTATGTGTTTGTCCACTTGGTTTCATTTTGCTGCCACTGGACATTTTCAATACAAAGCCTTTATCAAAAACACAGTAAGAATTATTTTGCGACCCAAAGGTTCCCCTCTATCATTTTTCATGTGGGGCAACTGTTAAGTGTTATGCCGCATATAAACTATAAAAGTGATAATCTACGTTTCAATGACACACTCCCCTTTTCTAATTCCTCTCCTTTGCGACCCTCTATCACAGTCTCACACAATCCAGGAAGCATGAGACTAACAGAGCAGAGATCTGGAATTGACTTTTAATTCTTTAATATAAAAATAGTTGTGATAAAGCTGTGAATTTTGAAATAAATCACCAGTTCCCTCACATTGTTCCTGATAGTGTAGTTTCTTGATAAAGAAGACTTCTGTTATGTATTAATAAATAAATAACTAACTAACTAAATAATTATTTAATACAAGAAAAAATAAATCAGCTTTTTTTTTTTAACAGAATAAAATTTAAAAATAAATTATTTTTAGATTTGTTTTAACTTTATTAGATTACTTTTATTGGCTACAACGTCAGAGGTCATGGGGTGCATGAACCTGTCTCTGGCTTTAAGTGTATATACACTACCCCACAACATAGTCATTTCTTGTGCGAAAATGATTCATATGAGTTTGTGCCTTATAAATGAATAAACGTTATATCTGACTGCCTGCCCTTTCTGATTGCTCCCTCACTGTATATGTCCTCTGTATACAGTACATTCCAAAGGCTAAGGGGAGCTGGAGGGAGCAGAGCAAGTCATTTATTTAGCTCCATAATTATTTGTTGCGGCCTTGTGTGTTTTTAATTAGCGCTGGTGCTGTTGAACTAAATTAGCCGTTTGACAAAAATGGAGCAGTGGGAAAAGTCAGGCGAATACACACTTTGTCAATGGAGCAACAGAACGAGCTGAAAGAATGACGTTAGATTAGGATTTCGTCCATTTTTGTAAACATATGAAATGTCCACGAATGATAAGGCGTCTGTAGTTATTCTGCCATTATTTAAAAAGGGTTGAAGTAAATAACTGTAAATTAGTGGTCTGTGGCAAAGTTTAAAACTCAGATCAGGAAAATGATGACAAATAAATAAATAAATAAATAAATAGAAGTGGATTTAGATTTGATAATTGGATTGTTTTGATCGCAACAGAATGTCAGGAAAACGCTGTACTGTAAAACATTTCTGGTTACATTTATTCAAAAACTGTACACTCGGTGAATGGTACACTACACTGAAAAAAAAGTGTAACGTTGACACAAAAAAAATCTTTCATTGTTTACCGAGGTAAAAGAAATATGTGCATTCAAGTCACAAGGAATATTTATTTTTGCATTAAGCCGATAGTAAAAAATCTTGAAATGTGATATAGTTCATGTGAGTTGAGTGCACATCATTGGACTGATTAAGTAAACTGAGACAAAGATGTTTCGTGTGACCACTGCACAATTTGTAAGTTGAGCCCCGTTTGACTTTTGTTTGAGTACATCATTTTCCAATAACTAACAATTGCAGCTACATTTCCTGTTTAAAAGAAATTGAAATGGTATCAATACGCCACTTAAAAACGGGCCCAGTAACTTCTAGAGCAGGGGTTCCCAAACCTTTCAGACAGGGACCCCCAAAATAATGTAGCGAAAGGCCCGGGACCTCCTGTTCCCTGAAGCGGTTAAAAATACAAATGTGCACAGTGCAAACATAAGCCTACTGTATATACATGCCTTTAAATGTGCATGGTTTGTTTTAAAATACATTACAGTTATGACATGCAATTTCTTAGAAAAAACAACACATTTTTTGCAGGAGTTCTGAGCAATTCTTGTATATTGTGATGTCTTTATATTCTCTCCAGCTCCTCCTCTGTCCACCAGCCTCTGTATTACCACATCAAACACACTAGAAACACACATACACACACACACACACACAATACACACATACACACATACACACACCACACACACACACACACACACATACATACCTTATGTGTGAGCACCCATGTGCATAATGAATAACTAGTGAAGCAAAAAAGAAAAAAAAGAAAAAAAAAACAACTACTGCAATAACCGCAAGCTCACCAAACACACACAGACAATGCTCCTAACCCCACACACACAAACACTTATGATCACAACTGTGCAAAATGCCGATCAGCCAACAAAAAAAACAGCACACCTCCCATCACTGCGACTACCACACACACACACACACACACACACACACACACGCACACACACACACATACACACACACGCGCGCATGCAGACACACTCTCCTCCTCTCTCTGCTGCCCATTTATTCTATTAATCCTGCCCTCAGATCAAATTCAGATGATAATCCCAGAGGCAGCATCACTAATGTCTCAGCAGAGAGCGGCCGGTCCGAGAGGTTTTTAATAAGACAAAAATAAAGACATCGAGACATGGAAGGGATTTCAATTTTCCACTGGGCTGATAGTAATTTGACTATTGTAACTAGTGCAATTCTGACATTATATGGAGCCAAACATTGTTCTATTGTCCTTTCATGTGTTCAATGTTGGATAAGGAAATAGTCTCAAAGTTTGAACACAAATTATACTCTATATAAACAAACAAGAAAATAAGAAATTAGTATCAATATTATAACTGATTAATATGTCTTAATAACAAATGTAATACTCAATGAGCCAATACAGGGGGAAAATGGCTGCCAAACTCGTCAAAGCTCTGTCCATTCACTCACGCCCCTCTGTTACAATATGCACTAATCACATGTTTTCAATGATTTTCAAATTAAAATTAATGCCCATCATAATAATAATGCATGTATTTGGCTGCTGCGTGTTGCCAGTTATTGGCCGTGAAGCTGCTGTTAGCATTTAGCTCATTAGCCTAGATTTTAGCACTAACAGCTGTGGACAATGTATGTTAATTTGCCTTGAATAATATGACTGGCTCTGAGTCTGTATGGTTGTTGGATAGGACTCTAGTTTGTGGGTAATTAGTTACATTTCACTTGATTTTACTGCCGTTTTCTGCTTTTTGTCTGGTCTATCTATAGCCTACCCCCATGTGCTTTTTTTCAATCGTTTTCAACTTTTTCTAATCTTTTCCCCCCAACTTCCTGTTTTCTTCTGCCCTTCTCATCATTCTAATTTCATCTCTCTTTTTTTTATTCAGCACAATTTTCAACATAAGCATCACAACTTTATCCTCCATTAGCTCCCCGGTTAGCCGTTAGCTCGTTGTCATTAGCTCTTGTGTCTCATTTGAACAGACATTATCAGGTTGTTAGCGCCTGTTAGCTGTCTGGCGCTAGTTCATATTGCTCTGTCATAGTTGGCTTCAGTGTGGCCCACATTATTTAGAGTGTAAATCCAGGACACGGGCCGATACTGGATCAATGATAGTGGCTGTGTGTGTGTTTGTGTGTGCATTTGTGTGTGCATTGTAGCGTACGTAGTAGCAGGGAAGTCAAACTAATCTATCCTTGTTTGTCTGAGCTCAGTTATATTTAGTGCAGTTTGAACTGGAGAGATATGTGTCACTTAGTTAGGGCTGCACCATATGACAAAACATGCAATATTTGATAACCATGTTGAGTATTGTCAGATTTGTTTGTGATATTTTGAAAGAAGTTCATTTAAAAAGTTCAAATGGCTTTTGTATGGTGTTTAAAGCCATTTGTGTGTGGTCAATCTGACAATAAACGGCATTGGTATCTGCATGTCTGTATGGCTACATATTGAGCAAACTGTTACAAAATGTGGAATTATGATATTATAAAGTGGGGTATTTATCATTTTCTGTCTTTATTATATTATAAAGTATTGTTACAAGCCTCTATAACAGTGCTCCTCAAAGTATTTCTGCCTGTACAACCAAAAAAAAAAAAAATTTAGTTAGGCCTAATCTAGGTCTAAAACAGGGTTAAACCAAGAGTAAACCAGGTAAACCATAAACCATGGCGAAGAACCACTGTTTTATCAGTGCCTGATATTGTGCAGGAAAAAAAAACAATACAAAAAGAAGTCTGAAAGTTAAAATGAAGCGCTCCCCTTCCTCGCCTTCCCTTCCCCCTATCACGGTCTCACACAAACCAGGAGGTATTAGGATAACGAGCAAAATTAGGTTTGTTGTCTTTAAACTAAAAAAATATATGGATAGCTGTGAAAAAAACCTGAACATTATTCCTGATAGATTCTAGTTTTTGATCACTAAACAATGTTTCAACCAATCAGAGCGCTCCTGTCCTGTGGAAGTGTGTGATTGGTTGAAAACCTGCACTCTAAAACAAAAATCCTTAGTATGCTGTATTATTGACTGGTTATGTTTTTTTTGCTCAAAAAGAAAGTAAAAATATCAGGTATGGCAGCTTTAATAACTAATTTTGAACCAGTAAATTCAATTGTAATTTTAAAACATTTGCTTTATTTCCAAGTTATGACTGATCTCATGTTTTATATTTGTGTCTACACACTGCCTTCCCATAGTGTAAGCAGCTGTTTTGGGCCAGGGCTCCTCCTGTAGTCTCATGTGTCCACACTCTGTCATTATGTTCAGAAAGTGTGTAAACTCCACACAGCCCACCGGATTACATGCTGCAGCACATCACACCACAGGCTCCACACACACACACACACACACACACACACGGGACGGCTCCCATACATCCAGTCGGCAGAACATCTGATTTGGGGGTGTGGTCTGTGGCGTGGGGGTAAACAAACTTTTTCTCTTCATTAGATTAGCATGTAAAAGGCAGCTCACGATTGCTAACTTGGGTAGTTCATCTGGATCATTATTGTGGCCGCTCCCATGGTTCCCACTGTTACCGACTGTAACAGGGGCGGCAGTGGTGCAGTGGGTAGGTGCTCGCCCTTCAACCAGAGAATTGGTGGTTCGAGTCCCCATCCAAGCACACACTGTCATTGTGTCCCTGGGCAAGACACTTCCATCAGTGTGCCCCAGGGCTACATAAGTAGCTACATAAGCTACATAAGTAGCTTACCATCATCAGGTGTGACTGTGGAGTGAATGAATAATACAAAAAAATATGTAAAGCGCTTTGGGTGTCTTGAAAAGCGCTATA
>JAVQKC010160516.1:0-11073 GCA_036025475.1 Philypnodon macrostomus
TTCCCACCCCCCCCCCCCCCCCCCCGCCTTGCACTGGGACACACGCCGAAACAAAGCACTCCTTTCAATGGGCTGACAGCTCCTGAAAATTTCATCAGCATGAGAAATGCCTGTTTCCCCCTCAACTTTGTGTTTACTGCTATCAATAATTTGTGCTCAACAAACAGCAGATGTCTCCCCTGTAACAAAGGCTGCGTACTGGACCGATCATCTGTTTACGGAGGCTGCTCTTCATATCGGAGCGTTTGAACCAGATGTGCTCACCGCTTGAAGCAAACAAGGATGGACTATGACCAGTGCGCTAATTATGAATTTATCAAAGTATTCCCACAGAGACAGTTGGATGGAAGCTGTGAAGCTCTTGCACGTCACATCATGGAACACTGGAGAGTGGAAACCTAGAGGCACTTGTTCTATGTATACATATTTTATAGGTTCATGGGTGGCACTGTAGAGAAATATGATGCGCATTATGTTGAAAGATTAGTCATAGCAGGAAGATAAATTGATTTGACTTGATTGATGGTGATTATTATCTGTGGAAATGATGTGGGATTAAATACTTTTCAGATGCATTTGATTAAAAAAATTTAGTTAGTGTGTAAGTGTGTGTGGTGAAGGGGTGCGTGTGTGTGTGTGTGGTGATGGTGTGTGTGTGTGTGTGGTGATGGTGTGTGTGTTTGGTGATGGTGTGTGTGTGTGTGTGTTGTGATGGTGTGGTGATGGGGTGTTTGTGTGTGTGATGATGGGGTGTGGGGTGTATGGTGTTGGTAATGGTGTGTGTGTGTGTCTGGTGATGGGGTGTGTATGTGTGTGTGGTGTTGGTAATTGTGT
This sequence comes from Philypnodon macrostomus, assembly GCA_036025475.1. NCBI lineage: Eukaryota > Metazoa > Chordata > Actinopteri > Gobiiformes > Eleotridae > Philypnodon > Philypnodon macrostomus. Next base: position 835 of record JAVQKC010160516.1, read on the forward strand.
GTGTGTTTTATGTGCTGATGTGGTGTATGGTGTTGGTGATGGGGTGTGTGAGTGGGTGTGCTGTGATGGGGTGTGTGTATGTGTGTGTGATGATAGGGTGATGGGGTGTGAGATGTATGGTGTTGGTAATGGGGTGTGGGATGTTGGGAAATTATTTTTAAATCTGTAAAGCACTTTGTGTTGCATTTTAAATATATAAAAGTGCTTTATATATAAAGATTGATTCATTGTTTGATTGAACTGCCTTATTACTTAATTATACCTTTCTCTGGTATTTAGTTGCCCTATGAATATTCAATATTGTGTTTGTACAATGTTTTGTGTATATACATTTTATGGGCATGATTTAATTTGAAATATGTAATTTATATATATATATATATATAGATTGATATTGTTAGAACAAGAAGTATTTTTATTTCAGCACATAAAATGCCCTCTGAATTTAAAGACTATAACCAGATTTGTATTGGTCTAAAAGAACCATCTCACTCGCTTCTCCTTCATCACCACCCCAGAAGCATCTAACTCCCCTCCACTACCCCCAACAAGAGTTCAACAGTAAAACTATGAAAACTAACGCTTAAAATAGTCTGGACATTTCTTGAAAAACTGGGGCCAGATACTCTATGGTCATGACTATATCTTTAACCAAATGTGCCATGAACACACAGTAGAACCCAGGCTGAACCTAGTTTTGTATTGGTCCGGCAAAGTATAGCTAGCAGCTGATGTATAGTTCCGCAGATTAATCCACTGCCGTGTCAGAGGGTTAGAGTGGTGTGTGGGAGAGCCTGGGCCCCTGACCTGTGGCCCCTGGCTCTCCACAGCCTCTCCCCATGTGTCCGTCCTCCTTCATGCGGCCGCTATAGTGTTCTAAAGTCCAGTGGCTGGGTAAGTCGGAGGATCATGGCTGCACTGCTGCGTTCACTGACAGACTAATAAATCTGGATCAGGGGTCAGGCTCTGTGCAGCGGGACACGGGGGCACCCCCAGAATGAGAACAATGGATAAAAAATACCTCTTTAAGAGCAAGGCAGAGGGAGCCAGCTGCATTTACTTGACTTATACACATGTGGAATACAAACATAGTGTATTTAATACTGATGTATTTTTTTCCCACTCATTCCTGTGTAGCATATGTCAACCATCCACTTATGTGTGTATTTAATAGTGGTCATTTAGAATCATCAGTTTTCATAACATAAGTTTGGATGGGAGGAAGCCAGAGTATTTGGAGAGAACCCACTCTAACATAAAGAGGACATGCAGACCCTAATTAGAAGTATCTTGTGTATATCAGTCTCTGTTCTTGCAATGTATTACCAATAAAAAACAAGCTTTAACTAGTTTTATTTTGTGATGAGTATCCTCTTGTTCAAACTTTGAGGGAACAAAAAATAAAAAGTGGTCTACTGGGGAGAGGTTACGCTTTAACGATTCCAAAGCTATAGCTACTTTTCAAATTGTGAGAATTGTAGTAATGGAATATATCTTTTTATGTTTTTTTTTTCATATATATTTTGAAAATCCCTCTGTGAATGGATGAACAATCTGCCAAGATTGTCACCTGGTCATTCAATCAAATGAGAACAACACTTTACTGATCACTGAACTGAACTGAATGAGATGCCCAGACTAAACTCTCTTTTCTCTTGTATAGATGTTGAACCTGAGCCATGCACTGCTTTTCGTAATGACATGGCCTCATTCCCTAAATGTTTTATGTGTGTTTGCTTTCTGTATGCTCATAAATGGGTTCCAAGAAGTGTAGGTGTTTAGTCGTCTTACAGTCCCTATTGGGTTAGGAACACCGGAGGCAATGTTCAAAATGTATGCACTACAAATGAGACGTTGACAGGTCAGGAGTAAATAAATCGCAGGTGTGACAGGTGGAAAATTGAGACTTCTCTTAAAAAACCAAGTCGCTCCCAAATTTGGACGTTAAAAAAAGGAAATAAAAAACCTTGTTCGGGCTTGCGGTTTGACGTGCTGTCACTAAACTTGGCTGAGCCTCACTTTTGCTACAAAGCCTCACGGCCTGAAGGAGTGTTCGCTGTCACATCACCTAAAGACGAGCTCCCTCAGACGCCTCCCCCTTTCCCCAATCCTCGGCATTCCAGCAGGAGGTCCAGATGGTTGCGGGTTTTTTACTTTCTTTTTTTCTTTTTTTCCTCCGCCCTCGTGCCCTTGAGCAGCATCAAAGTCCTGGCTTCCACTCACATGCCACACACCATTAGATGTGTTCCAAAACAAACCCAAGTGTACAGCTCCCATGGGGCATTTCCTGGCTGCCTTTATGTAACTTGACAAATAGCTCGAGTCACATGCAGTGGGTGATACAGTACGTTTTTGCACTGATAGAACGCCAGTCACATCTGAGGCGAGGGGGAAAAAGTTGTTGAACAAGGACTTGGTTTAGAAATGAGATGCATTAGCCAAGTATCTTTTTGAACTAAAAATAAATGTGGTCGCTTCAACATCATTTAGGCTAGCGTTTCTCCAACTGTGGTCCGACTAACTGGCCAGTTAAGGTACTAATAATAACAATAAATATAGCTGCAAGCGGCAGTAAAGGCCCTCGCCACCCCTTACGACTGCGTGACGCATGCGGCCACAGACTTTTGATATGTATAACATTTTTACAGTTATTGATTCAAAGGGTATTTATATTTTAGCCTCCATATTCTGAAATGAATATTTTAGACTGGGCTACATGTGTCAAATTGCATCTATGAATGTTAAAAAGTTTTTCAAAATGGCCGCCTCATTACGAACTTGTCAGGACTGCACCAAGTCTTTCATATACCCCTTAAATAACTTTTGATCACAGCCATGTCCAGATGATGATCAAAAATTGTAGGACTAGTTGTACAAAGGCAACATTTTAGAAGTCACAATATTAAACCAAAATGGCCGACTTCCTGTTAGAGTAAGGGCATGAACCCTTTAGACTTTTTTGGTCAAAGAGGAGTGATAACTGTGTTTACCAAGTTTCACTGGCCTGTGAAAATGTATTTTCTTAACTTCTCCATTACTTTTTTCAACTTTGGGGCGTGGCTAAGCTAATAAGATAAAAGATAGGGCGTGGTCACCATTTACTTTTTTGTTTATTAACATCTAAAAAGTACGTGTACCAAAAATAAATCATCTAGGTCTACCAGAAAGTACTTTACTAGATGTCATTATAAGTTTCTAGTGGGCGATAGAGCTCTGTTTTTATATATTTTGTTTTATTTTGATATAGTTGTGTTCAGGTCATAAAGGTGAACAAATACCTCTGGGGGTGCTTTTCAGTCCAAACGAGTATATGAGCGCTAGAACAGTTATTAAAAAAAAAAATCTAAATTTAGGTCAAAATGGCGGCCCCGCCCTGGCCACGCCCAATAACTTTTAAGGGAGCTTTTGATAACTTTTGATCTCTGAGATGTCCCGATGATATTCAGTAAGTTTGGAGTCTGATAAAAAACTCTAGGAGGAGTTTGTTAAAATGAATAGTAAAATTTTTATTTTTGATGCAAAATGGCCACCTTCCTGTTGGTGATAGGGCATAGTCCTTTGAGACTTTTCTGTTTAAGGCCATACGATGGATGATTATACCAAATTTCATTTGGCTATGACAAACTATTTTTTTTTTTACTTCCAATTGACAATTTTGCGGTGTAGTTATTCTAATACGGTTCAATATAGGGCGTGGCCATCTTCATATTATTGTTCCCCAACGTACAGAGGGTGTGTGTACCAAATGACACAGCCCTATCACAATCCAAAGAATTGTTGTGTAATATAATATTTTTTTATCCTTTTAGGGGGCATTAAAATCCATTTTTAATGATAGCGGTTTTGTTGACACATCATTGTATTCACGTTGACAATGCGCACAAACGCTCCATTGGGTCAATCCAAATCCGACAATATCTGTCAAAGTTTTTATGTTTTTCAAAATGGCCACTTTGTTAAGAGCTCGTCCCGAAAACACCCAGCAAACTACGACAAAGCTTTTGATAACTTTTGATCTCAGAAATGTCCAGACGAGACTGACCGAGTTTGGAGCATAATATTATTTATATAGCCATTTTTTAATATTTTTTCTCGGGGACTTCAATTTCATAAATTTGTCACCGACCTTGAATTTTGATTGAAATAAAATGAGTTTTTGTTAACGTTCACTATGTCAAATTTGTGATTAATGATTTTCCAATAATGAATTAGAATAAGGCCTTGCCGGCTATGCCTGGCTCGGGCCTTAATAATACATCGGTTTTATACAGCGCTTTTCTCAAGACTCAAAGACGCTTTACAATTACATTATTCATTCACTCCCCAGTCACACCCGGTGGTGGTAAGCTACTTGTGTAGCCACAGCTGCCCTGGGGCACACCGACAGAGGCGTGGCTGCCAGTTTCCGACCACCGCCAAACACCAATCACACAACCACATTCATTCATAGGCAATGTGGGTGAAGTGTCTTGCTCAGGGGGCCAATGACAGTATACGCTCAGGCGGGGATTTGAACCGCTGGGATAAATGATCAATGTGTTTAGTGCCACATATGTTTCACAAGAGTTACAATCTATAGGCTTATATCAAATGTATAATTGTTCCATGAATGTATCAGAGCCTATATTACGTCCATTGTATTAAACTAAACTCTGTAATTATAATATTGCATTTAATTCCTCTTAACATACTCAATCAGCCTGTCATCATATGGACTGGTGTTGATTCCATCTCATTATGTTCACATTACGGATCATGTTGACAGTGTAATTGGATTAGACTGCTCAGTGGTACTCACACAGACGGCCGGATGATTATGCACTTATGATGATGTGTACTTGTCATGTTGATGCGTGTAGTGGAGTGGGTATGGCACAGTGGGATGGTGTTACATGTTGTTTGAGATAAAGTGGGTGGTCTAAGTACGCTCATTTGGCTTGATTGTGGTTATGTCGAGTTGAGAACATAGATAATTGACATAGATGCCACACCCAAATCTACTGTTTTTGTGTGCGTCTTGATTCTAATATGAACATTCCATATCTCATATATATTCTATACAGACTGTGTAATTGAATTGACTGCATTATTCATTTGCATAGTCTGGTTGTACTTCTGTGGCCATAGCTGCACTGGGGTAGTCTGATCTGGCAGCCATATAAGTACAAGACTCACCATTAAGAACATTAGACTGTATGTATCATTTAATTAAACTAGTTTATCTTGTGAACAATAATCTATAATGTAACACTTTGATGAATTTATTTAACAAAAAACTAAAGGTGCTCAAATCCAAATGAATGTACAACACTATATAGCATCATTTCTTGATACGTTTGAAAAATAGCCTGCTCTAACCTTAAACTCTGCCTCTGTGTTTACATGCACTGAGCCTCTTTGTGTTATAGATAGAACAAACTGCTCTGAAGGTCATCACCAGCAATGGAACCACAGCACCAAGAAACAGACTAAACGCACAGGGTCAGTGTCCAATATGGCCACCATTTGTCATCTCACAGGCTATTTAGGGCTCAAGAAGAAGTTTTTATCTTACCATGACAGCCCTGTTCAATCAAAAGACACCTTGTTGTATGTGAATAGCCTCAGAGGACCAATATGTACACATATCTTTTAATATGTCATAACTTGAATCATTTGACTCCATTTGCTATACCACAATATCTGAAATACATCATTAATTTTACCAGCAACTATGGGCCTTAGAAGCCAGTTAGCAACAGGGCTGAAACAGACAGACTCACTTGAGGCACTTTGAGTCTCTAGTTCTTACAACACTTTCACAAGCATAATAAAGCTAATAAACTAATTTGAAACACTGCCTAAAAAGGTAGACAGTTTTGTAAGTAAGCTTCACCATGCTCAAATATAGTGTAACCCCCGAGTGCACACATGCCATTAGGGCTGAAAATCTTGAGACAGCTCTCGGTTTGATTCAAAGGCTGTTTTTGATGCAACATATTCAGACATGACATTGGAGAGAGAGAGAGTCTCTGGTTGAAGTGATGGACAGTGTTCTTTACCCAGTTGTGTGCAGGGAGTAGGCTTGAGTGCTCTGTTTGTTTGTCCTATAGACCACACACTGTGAGCTGTTGTCAGAAGGCAACATGAGCAGACACAATCAATCGAAAAGCCAAAGAAGACATTCACATGGAGATGGCAAGCCCTTTTAACAGTTAATATACAGTAAATCCTGGATATGTAACAGATATCTGCAACCTAGTTCTTCCTAGTATAAACAGCATTCCTCCTATCCTCCTATACCTATAATGACCTTTATAGATATCCAAATGCGTGTTTTTTCAAAAATGTTGCAGCATGCCACCACATTATTTAGAGATGAAAACACTGGCTGGAGAGGCCAATATGGACAGTTGATTCCGATCAGAGACTGGAGGTAGCTTAGAACGTTTATTGATGGCTAACTTGTACAGTAGTCTTTAGAGGATTGAATGCGAATACAATTGTCTGTGTGTAGTCTGAAAATAAACATAAAAGACACTATGAGTAATAATATAAACCAAGATGCGTCACTAATCAAAAAAGTAGATATTCACAGGACAGGTGTTACATCTGTAACTTCAAATGTGCGCCACGGCACATATAGGGTTAATATTAGTGCTAGCGTAACAACTGGCAGACAGGAGATCAATAGAACATTAATTAGGCTCGCTACGCAACATTAGCGAATGCAACAGGCAGCTACACAAATTATTACAGGTAAGTTTGAACTACATCTTATTATAAATGACTCACTTTTATATCATTCACGCACACCAAACATGGCATAGATCAAACAATGTGCCAATGTATTAACGTCAACAAAAAACGGTTAAAACACTCTAACTGCCATTTTGACATGTAATTATGACTAGTCAAAATTACATCATTTTAATACCAGATAGGCATGTTTAACTAATAAATGTTAAAAGGGCTACGATTCTACACATATAACTCTACCTGTCTGATAGATGAACATAAAGGATCTTGGCTAAAATTGGAAGGAGCATTTACCCTTGAACTACACAATTCCTGGCTCATGTGGGTCTGGGAACTAATTGAAAGTTTTAATACATAGGCAGAGGTTTACTTCCTGAAATAATTAGATTTTATACGAGCAAGTACATGAACCAATGTTTATTACAGTTAATCTTGTATATCATTTATTATTTAATGAAACCTCAAATTATTTTGTTCTGTTGTAAGGGCTTTGTTTACATCCAGTGCCATTGGTGAATAATGCTGAATGTAATCTGCTCAAGTACTGTGTCTGTGTAGGCTCTAGACACTCTAATGGATTAATTAAGGTATAGGTATAAAACAGTTGAGTCACATGAATGCACTCTTTAAGAAAACACTCGTCCATAGCAAAAAAAAATTGGCTTTTATCTGTGAATATTCGTAAGATTAATAATTGATAGCCTTTGTCACAACGCTTTGCAATTGTATTTTCCTCCCTTATTGTCAGAGGTGGGTAGTACTCAGTTACATTTACTCAGTCACATTTACTTGAGTAACTTTTTAAAAAATTGTACTCCATAGAGTAGCTTTACTGCACAATATTTTAATGATATTTTGAAGTAATTGTACTCTTACTTGAGTAAAATCTAGGAAATCTTTTACCCACCTCTGTGTGTCATGTAAGAACAGCTTTATGTGAAAAATGTAATTATGTGGAAATTCTGTTCCTTGTGCCTTAGTTTTTGAAAATATTATTTACATTTTTAGTTTATCTTTTCAAAATCTGTTTATTATTTTTTGCCAGATTATAACAAAATTTAAAAAGATAATCTGACATTACGCTCAAACAGTTACTCAGGACTTGAGTAGTTTTTTCACCAGTACTTTTCTACTACTTTTTACTTTTACTTGAGTAACATTATTTTGAAGTAATGGTACTCTTACTTGAGTAAAATTATTGGCTACTCTACCCACCTCTGATTACTGTTATTTACATGCATTCATTTCCCCAAAAGTTTTTAAGAATATTCTGAAATATTTAACTGTAACGACCAATGTAAAATCCATATAACCAGAGTTTATCCTGGAAAATGTTTACGTGGACAAAGCATTTCATTTATTCAGGGAGCACATTTCTAACTAACAGCATTTCAAGTCCATCTCACTGTGCATCACTACAGTAGTTGGTCCAGGCTGTCCTGGAACGATATAGTCAAGTAAAAAAAAGAAAGAAAATCCAGACATGATGAGAGCTTATGAATCAGGCTTCTCTGGGTGTCTGCAATGACACTGAGCACTGTCACCAAAAGCACAAAACGAACCCCTCAAAAACATTCTCCCATTTGCTTTCATCTATTATTACAGGCTTCATTTTAGGAACTGACAAGCAGAGACTCATGTCAAAACTAATCTGAGAGTTAAAAACAGTATGGAAAGCTCCAGCAAGAGTTGGTGACAACTTCCCATGACAGTAATTTGACACATATCCCAGACAGTGGCACGAACCATTCACCACTTGCAATAGAGACATTTAGCAGACATTGAAATACATGTAAGTCCTGACATATACTGAAATAACTGTGCGTCTGAGGGAACTTTGCAGACGGAGGGGGAGTGGACAAAATGTATTTGAGAAAGAACATCATTACTTAGGGTTGAAGTATTTTTTGACTGTATTAACGTTTTCAGAAGTGCTTTAATGGATCAAATCATACCTTGATAACAGAAAACAATGTATTGTGGTCAATGGTGTCAAATCGCCATACATCGAGTGCCCGGAAGGGTCCATACTCGGACCAGTTCTGTTCTCTCTTTACATTAATAATCTTCCCGATACTTGCAAAAAACATTCATATGCAAATGTATCAACCCGATGACGCAGTGATATACAAACCTGCAAAAAATATACAAGAAGCGGGCCACATCCTTACATTTGCAATGACTCTTCTTCTCTTAAATACAAAAAATGTATGATGTTCTCAAAACAAACTGATAGGAGAGGTGCTCGAGCTGGTACAAGAGTTCAAGTACTTCGGACTTGTCCTCTCTCACCTTCAAAAATGACATTAGAAAAATCTCTAAAACAATCAATGTTTTTGCATGCTATGATCTTTTCACATATAGAATATTGCTTCACTAACAAACAAATAGAATCACTCGCTAAAAAAACAATTTCACATCACCACTGTCACATTCTCGAAACAGATAATTGAGTGAGCTTTGAAAATTTTAGACACTTTGAATATGCCTATACACTTTGAATATGCCTATACAATATACAAAACATTTTATGGGCTCGCACCACCACCACTACAAGAACACATTGAACAAGAACCTACTATCAGCAGACCCACCAGAGCAACCACTAGAGGTGATGGTGTGGTTCCTTGTAATCGTACCACCTTCGCACAATCAGTCCTCTCAGTTAGAGGCTGTAATATCTGGAATAACATCCCTCACACAAGAATATCCGTATGACACCTTTAAAACCCAACACTGCACCCATTAGAGCTGTTCAGACCTCATGGTGCTTATGTAGCATGTGCCATGATTGTCTGAACAGATTCACATTTACTGAAGCGGCGCATGCATACATATGCGTATGTAGGCATTGTACTGATGTTCATTAATGTGCATTGTCCCTTCTAAGTAAAATAAATAAATAGAAATAAAGATAGAAGACAATGTTACAAATAATAATAATAAAAAAGATTCTTAGCCCAAATATAAAAAAACTATACTAGCAGCATTCAACTATAAAATTGTAGAATAAAGATAAACAAAAAAACTGCATGAACAGTAGGGGGCAACAAAATGCCCTCACACTGGTTCACGGCCTCCCAAAACACTGATCACTGATTGGCTGGTTGAACTATATACAACTGATGTGTTTTTCTTGATCGTGGGGCCCTGAACTGAGCAGCATTATCAAGTGGGACCATCTAATGCAGGGTTGCCCAAAGAGGGGCCTGCAAGTCACAGTTGTCCCCAGCCCCCCATGCAAGGATTTCCTGTGAATCATGGATATTACGCCCAATTATCAACAGAGGTGGGTAGAGTAGCCAATAGTTTTACTCAAGTAAGAGTACCGTTACTTCAAAATAATGTTACTCAAGTAAAAGTAAAAAGTACTCATTCACAAAATTACTCGAGTAAGAGTAGAAAAGTACTGGTGAAAAAACTACTCAAGTCCTGAGTAACCATTTGAATGTAAAGTCAGATTATTTGTTTAATTTTGTGGTAATCTGGCAAAAAATAATA
>JAVQKC010160544.1:0-17551 GCA_036025475.1 Philypnodon macrostomus
ACAAACATCCAGACAAATCAAAAAAGTGATTAAGGTGCCCATTGGTAATAGTTGTAGCAGACGTACGGGGCAGACGTACGGGGCAGACGTACGGGGCGACGTATGGGTCAGACGTACGGTGCAGACGTACGGGGCAGACGTACGGGGCAGACGTATGGGGTCGTTTTCGCCGATATACACTTTGCTGTCGGGGACGACAGCACAAGCCTTGTTTATTAATTGTCATAAATTGTAGAAGTATCAAACTCAACCCAGTTCAGCGTACCTGTGTGCAAAAGTTGAAAATGATCCGGAAATTAGTTTTTGAGTTATCGCGTTCAGACGTAGGCTCTGCGGACGCGGACCAACGTGATTCCATAATACCGTTACCCAGCTGTGGTATTTGTTCAAAAATAATTAGATCTGTGTGCACAAAAAATTAAACTTCTCCTTGAACAAAATACTCTCAACTCAACTTTTAATTAATGCATTTAGTGTCTGTGTTTACAATCACTTTCTGAAAATCATATTGGAAAAAAACACACAAAAAACAGACTGCTATGCCAACTCACAACTTTACGTGTATGGCCTGCTTTTGTTGATTTCTCCATGTTTCACACCAGCGGGGGTGTCAAAGCAAAGGAGGCGACTGACGAACTGACTTGGACTTCGCCAGAACTAACAGTAAAATTGGCTGCAAATAAATGAGCAACAGGCAGGATAAATGAAAAATAAAAGATAAAAGAAGACTGATCGTATGGTCGGGCAGCGAGGGATGCTGTGTGCATTGTATTATTACGCCAATAACTCACACAATGTCAAGTCCAGGACATGACTTTTGGGCAGGAGTATTGTCTATTTTGATTTAAACCTGATTTCTATTTAGTTAAAGAAGGCAGGAAATGACTATGATAGCAATTGTAATATTTAACATTTCACGGACACTTTTTAGGTAGACCCATTTACCTGCTTTTGAGTTTAATGGACCATCAAGTTACATCAAGACCACTACTGGAGACCATCTCTGGATGCACACGGTGACCATATGATCACCATATGATACCATTACCATAGATACAAGGTCTACCTAATGAAGTGGCCAATAAGTGTATGATGAATATTATGAGTGCTATCTTGAATTTAACACAATGGCCACAGCTGCATCACACTGTAATGGTGCAACAATGTGATTAAACTCACAGTTCAGAAAGTAAACATCACAGAAATGGATGTGTACCACCCACTCAAAAAGCAACTGAGCAACATGTTTGTAAATGCACAGAGCTGATTTATTTGAAACAGAAAATGAAATGAAATGAGAAAATGAAATTAAAAATATACAATGAGCTGTAGAAAAATATAATCAGTAGCTGAAACACAAAAAAGGAATATGGATTTAAAATATGCACACACACAAAAATACTAATTATATTTCACCCCCATTGTTGCTGATGGCAGTGAAGTGTCTTGCCCAAGGACACAATTGCAGCATGCTCTGGAGAATTGAAATACCAGTCAGACGACCTGCTCTGATATCAGTGGGGACAAATTTGGGTTAATGCTTAATGCAATCCAGAAAATAATCAAATCTATATTATAGATGTTCAGTAGGAGAATGTAAGAACAAAAACCAAAGCATCACTACCATTGCACTGAATACATGGAGGATAGTGTGAGCTAGAGAACAGCAGCTGGCAGTTGGCTGGTGAGGGATAAGGTCAGTGGCAGAAATACCCACAGTGCATCTCAGGGGAATCGCCATGAAAACATTAAAATCGCTAAATCTCAAACAAACACGTCTCTGGAGGAGTTTTCTCTCTTCTTTTCCCCTTTCCCTGGTATGATTGCATCTCGTAGGCCTCCACCCATGGTTATTATTCACTGCTCATTATCACTGCTCTGATTAATAAGAGCAATTTGAAGGTCCCCGGGTAGTTACAGAGGCAGGAAAAAGAGTGGTGTGTTTTCTCTTATAAATACAGTACTGTGCTACTTAGAAGAGGCACGAGGAGGGGAAGTCGCAGGTGATTTTTGCCTAAGCTGCTTATCAGAGTGCCTGCAGCTTAGAGGGGCAAGGATATGCACAATGGTTTTTTGCAATAAATATGAAAACATCACTTAGATGTGGTCGAGAACTGGTCAGGACCGAGGTGTACTGGTGGCCATAAATTTAACCAGGTGGGTGATCCCTATTTCAGGTAGGAGACGCTTCACAGAGCAAGTCTATTTCTGCACAGCGGCGGACCATAGCAGGACTATTTTGGTGGAGGTACAGCAATACTTTATATATGAGGACCTTTTTACATATCACTTTCATTTGTCAATTATTCACTAGCAGAAGGAAATACGTGGGTGAGGGAGAAGGGAATAACAATCTGTTCTTATTGAAGATAATGTAGCATAACCACATTTAATCAGCATCCTCCTTGTCTCCTATAGGTAATATTATTACAACTGTTTTTGTATTATATAGTGAAGACCCAGGTTTGTAAGATGTCCGTCTCTATTACCAAACTGAATAAGGCAATGTATGTAAGAGAGAAAACTAAATGACTAGAACCACATATTATATGGTGTATAATGGGAATACTTAAGAATGGACTAATCCCTGACATTGAAGCTAAAGCAACATTTCACGAAATTACAGAAACTAATGCCAGAGCACTAATACGTTCTAATTCTTTTGGAGAATAACTCAAAATGTTCATATAATAAAAATAAGCGGTGTTTAGTTAATAACTCAACATAAATTGATTGTAGTGATGCACAGATATATCGGCCCAATATTGGTATCAGGCAATATTTACAATTTTGACTAATATCGGTATCGGCACAGATGGACGATGTTAATCTGTTGTTCTTAAAGGATCATTTGTAATATTTAAGGTTACAAAATCCAATAAAAATAATATTAATGAATTAAAAAATACACAATTAAAGCTGTTATTCATAAGTAGATTTCTTTAAAAAAAAAAAACAGAATATCGGAATCGGCCAAATTGGTAATTGAAATATTGGAATCAGTATCGGCCAATATTGCCCTAAATGATTGACAATATTTTGGAAGTAAAAAGACATTAAAGGATGCAGAGTTCCAAAGGCTAAACTTACTGAAAAATTTAATTAACTGGGACACAATCCTTTTAAGTGTTGACATCCACTCCATTAATCTACATGCAGAGTTATAATCAATCAATCAACAACAATATTTGAGTCTATAACAACTCAAGGATAGGGGAATTCAAAACTCAAATCATGCTGCATGGCTTATAGACTTCACATAGACCGTTTTTACCCTTTATAGTCAATAGGAAGAACATTTATTTGTATAATGTTCTCGCTCACATTGTCCTGTGGCTATAGTCAAGAATGGATCTTTTCCTTACACACACACACACACACAAAACAAGCAATGTGCTATTGGGGGAAATTTATGATGAGCTGCACAGTCCACGTCAACAGCGGATGTTCTCATGAAAGACCAAACATTTTGCTTCCCATAGGAATAGCTTCACAAAACAGCTTGAATCGCAATATATGAAGGCTGTGATTTAGCTCAACCTTGCACACATAAACTTAAAAGCACCAAAGACAACACTACTCAGTTATAATGCGTACAGTTGTGCTGGTTTGACGGCACTGAGAAAGTATGAATATATTGTATGCACGTATTGTCAAGCCAAGGTTAAGGAGTAATAGTCCTTTTTATATTGTTATCTAAATCTCGAGTGCTTAGAGCGGTAAGTACAATTTAAACAGCTCCATTCACTGTTGGTATAGTCTCTGATGATGTTTCTGATAAATCTAAAAGTCCTAAAGCGCATCTTTATTTTCACATCTATATCTGCCTTCACCTTGTCAGAATATGATGATTGGATAAGACGGCGAGAATTAACATCTCAACAGCGCTCTGGATATTGAGGAACAAGGATCAAGTGGGGTAGCAGCCATAAAGAAAGCATCACAGAAGTGTTTTTTGCAATGCCTCGTAGTGATAGACTGATGAAGAAACGGTGCATGCTGCCCTTGTTTAAGAGCACATTTGATATTTCTTATAGGCATTTGCAGAGGTGTAAAAAGCGAGTGTGAAGTCACCTTCAAAAGAAATGCCCCGGTGCCAAGGAATTACAAAGCTAAAATAGTTTCTCGAGGGAAGGAGGCAGCGATTCTATTATTCTTTAAAATGCAGCGCAATAGCTTTTTATGAAAGTGTGGAAAAGCCATTTGAGAAGCAGGTCAGGGGGAGTGAGCGGCTTGGCCCTGAGCACATTGTGTCTTATCCCTCTCCATTTCCCACCACCTTGTTCCCTGAATAATGGGCAGAGCTCGTCGCTGCCCCCGGAGGCTAATGGCTTCTCATGGTGCAGAAATCAACACAGAAATAGCTCGGTGGGTAATCCTCCTCTTCAACCGGCAACATGCGATGTGTCCAATCCAAATGCACATGTTCAAAATAGAAGCGGGGTAATGAGTGATCGTAACCCCGCTGGGAGACCGGCTTAATATTCACAAGAGAAATGAAATGATCCTACCATGGAAATATCGGATGAACACTTTTGCCTTTTTGATGGAGCCATTCTGCGCTCTTTTCTTATAAATAATATGTTCATGTTCTATCCAGAATTTGATGTCATAATCTCGAATGGAGGGCAGTGGCAGGTGTAACTGTATCGGCTGGACAATTTTTTGGGCAATTTTTTGGCCTTATTTGATAGGACAGTAGACAGGAATCCAGGGAGAAGTGACATTAGGCAAACTGTGATGAGCCGGATTCGATGTCGGGCGAGCTCTGTAGGCTCTGAATATGGGCCACACGCTCTACTGACTGAGCTAACCCCGAACCAGAAAATGCTAAAATATTGAGCTTGGTCTGATAATTTTGGGTTGATGCCTTTACTGTATAAATCTTATGGCTTAACGCTCCATTACTGGTCCATACAATATCACGACTTTGCTTGCCTCTACTGAAAACACCCTTTCACTCAATGACATGAAAATAAATTCCCATTGACCATGAAGACTTTGAAATTTACACCATTTTTTGTTTCACGTTGATGTGCACAGTTCGGGAGCCGAATGTTCCCTCGACCATTCTCTGCCTGCTTCAAGAGTAATCAAAAACCATTGGCCTTTAGATTTTTAGTGAGGCCATGTGAACACTAGAACATGCCTATTGCCAAAAACACACAAATGTCATGGGATGTACCAAAAAAATCACTTCAAAAATATATTTACATTCACACCTACAGGGCAAGCGAAGTTCAGCCTAACTATTACGCAAAGAGCTCTACGATAAAATGAAAACCATAGAATGTATTTCTATCCTGTTTTTACTGTTGTAATAAATGATACTAAGATATTGAGGTGCTATATAAAGGAGAAAAGGAGTATATAAAGGAGCCTTGGACGCATGAATAAATGAACATATAAATTGCTTAAAATAGAGTTTTTAAATAACATGGGCCCAGGACCACGTTTGTATTGTTCAGCTCAATTTGCCGCACTTGTGCATAAGGAAACATAAAAAGTGTATAAACACGCATCTAACCCTTGCTTCAAAGACTTTTCAGATCATGAATTATTGAGGCGCCTCTGGTGAAACTATTCAGACAAACCCCTGAATCGTGTCATAACCCCTTTCATCACTTAAAAAGAACATTAGAGATAGTTTTTAAATACACCAAACTCTCCAAAGTAAAATGCAATTTGACAGTTTCACGAAAGGTCAATAACGTCTAATTACCAGCTGATAAATATCACAAGCAATCAGCGCTGAGATTAAAGGAGATATGGGTACTTGAACAGCTCCCAGGAAGCCAATTTATAGATTTATTTTTACATATGACAGCACGAGAAATAGGGGACATGGAGGCAAAGTGATCCTAAAGCCAGCCAACACACTTCTCTCTGGATTGAGTATGCATGTCCTCCCCGTGTTACTGTGGGTTATTTCTGGCCGCCTTTCACAGACCCTAAATAATTATGTGTTGGTTAAATTGATGACTTCATGGTCTCTGGTGAATGAGTGTGACAGTGAATGATGTTTTGTCAATGTATGTCTGTGTCAGCCCTGGTGAAAGTCTATGGTGTATCCTATCCAAGGCCCATAGTTGCTGGGGTAGGCTCCATTCACTAGAAATCTTTGCAGCAAACAAGTCAAGATTAATAATTAGTAAGAACTTAGAAGGACTGCAGTATCGATTATTGTGGCTTGCTTCAAAGATCTCTCCAGCAGTGGGCTTTTGTGTGGGAAGGATGTCACGGATGAGACAGAATTCCTTTAATTCCACTTAGGAACCATTTCAACATGTAATCAAGCCAGGCCGCATCTGCCAATCCAGATTAGGACGACCTCTTTATACATGAGAGAAATCAATGAGATAAATCAGTTCTTCCTTGAGCTAGTCCCAAAATAAAACTCTCTGATGGCAACAGAGAAGGGTCAAACAGGTAATTTTGCACAAGGTTTATTTTTACTCATCTCCACGGGGTTGACTGTGTTAGTAGGAAGAATTCAAGGCAATCATGACTAAGCAAATTAATGATAAGTCTGACTGTTGTCTCATTAGCGAGCTATTTGAATTTTGAAAGATGAGATATCAGAGGAATATGAGATCCTAAAACAACCCCGCTTCTGAGAAATTGATATTATTTTTTAACATTTTCAACATTCCCTTGGGAGGATATAATGAATGCTTTTCAGTTGGAGATTACAACTGTTGTACATAAGGCTTCAGGCTATACGTGTTACGATTATGTGCATCTGCATGGATGTATCTATAAATGTATGCAAGCAATTATTAGGAATGCTATGTGGCAGGAGTTCGAGAGATCGATCCTCGGGGCAGCCAAGGCACAAGCTCTCTGAATAGAGTCTGCATGTCCTCCCTGTGTCACACTGGGTACTCTATTCACACTATTCCATCAACAAGCAAATAAAATAAAAAATAATGTAAGCCTAATATATTAAGTAACAATAACCAGCGGTGGATTACCAAACATTTAACTCTTGGCTCAAAATCTGCATTATCTGCTTCAGCTGTAATGTCAACATGTAATTCATCCTCTTAAATGTTATTATACTAACAATTAGGTTAGATATGATTGTCTTAAACTGTGTAATAAAAACACAAAGAAGGCCTGAAAGCAATCCTGGAACAATGATTGGATAATGTCATAGTGAATGTGTTTTGTGTGAAAATGAATCGTCTCGTCAATCTGATATTAGGCTGATATTGTGTGGGTGGTCATTTCTCTGGGGCCAAATAATCCACCCTATGGAAAGCCTGCGGGGTCAATTTCACACTCGTGCCTGCTCTAATGGCTACAAACACATACAAATTCACACCGAGGCTGAGCCCACACGCTCACCGACTTGAGGAGAAACAGGTGGATTTAATGCCCAGAATCTCATCTTTCACAGCGACCGCACATGAAGACGGAGAGAGATATTGCTTTCATATAATTCCTTTGATAATACAATAAAACCAAAACGGAAATGAAATAAAAGTTCCAGAGTAGTGCTTCTAACAGCAATAATGTTGATCCCCATCCACCTGCTTTGCTAAAAAGGATAATGTCTCTTTTGCTAAATGCCTGAGAAGTTATGCCAGCTTCTTAGAGCACAGGGGTTGTTTACTGCTATGTTTAATGGACTTTACCTGCTTTAGTGCACTGCAAAGTCAATATATACAAATCTATAGACTGCATTCTGATGAACTGGGCATGTATACATTAAAGGTAAGAGGTTTCAAGGAGCTGTTTAAAGGGAGAAATACATGATAACTATGGATGCAATTTACTTGTGAATATCCTGGGGTTAGTTTTCAGGTCACACTTTATTTTACATAGCCCTTAACTACATTGTATCTACCTCATTAACTACAATGCAATACCCTGTGTAGTAAACTGTAATAACTAGATTGCACATACAGAATGGTTACGGTTGGGTACATTGTAGTCACATGTTATTACAGTTTGTTACACAGTGTATTACATTGCACTTCATGAGGTAGATACAATATAGTTAAGGGCTATGTAAAATAAAGTGTCACCAGTTTTAATTTAGACCTAATCAAGCCACATAGAACTGTAAGCCAGAGTATTTTTTGTGCCAGTCCCAGCTCAGATAAACTGAAAGTGTTGTCTTAGGAACCATGTACAAATAAATGCCAAATCAAGACAAAAGGAAAAATATATTTTTAAAATAGGCCAATTCTGACAAATTAAAATCAGTGTACAGATGGCAATGTGTACAAAAGCTAGTAATAGGCAATAGAAGAAATGTGTACTTGTTGGTGCCATTACATTGTCTGAATTGAGGACTGTCTCCATAGGCCTATATGATGTCACACTGTGGGTGTTTTTAAGTATCTGCTGCATGCTACAAAAAATACCCGAACTCACTGCCAGGTTAAGTCTCGTCATCAGATTTTTCATCCACTCTAGGACAAGCTTTAACATAAAAGCTTTTCTGTCATTAATCGAGTGAGCCCTAAATTAAACAATTAAAAAAATATCACCACTACTATTCACAAAACTATACATCAACACTAGTAACAGTTGTGTTGCCATATTTGTTTTCTTGATCGTGCCTGTATCTTCATGCAAATAAGCCTTCCTCTATGGGCACTTACAGCAAACTGATGATGCGACTTCTCCTGCGTTATGAGCAACTTCTTCTCTGTCAGAGCAAAAGTACAATGTCTGTGAACGAGGCAGTTATTGGGCCCCTGGTGTATTCATATGACTGGATACATTGAAATGACATTGTGAGTCACAGACCAGACATCTTCCAACATCAAAGTGTCTAGTTGCTGAGGGACCATCTGCCTTTCCGTAATGTACTCTGCTGTTGCATATGCAAGCCACCGGTATCTTGGCACACCGCTTTAAATATTTCAACTTTTGCTACAAAATAATGAACTGTTTTCTTTTTGTCAAACAGAACAATATCAAAGAAAATACAATTGAGGTAAAATATTCTTGTTCAGACAGGCAAGAAATGTATGCATTTTATTTATTGCTCATGAAAGCAGATGGTTCATATTCACAAGAGAAGCCAGGTTTCCATAAAACATACATGATCATTTCTTATTGTAATCCATCAAACGCCTGGCTCCACATGTATTTTGTATGAGATCGAAGGAAGTTAATCAAATCAGGGGCCCCTCTCTCTCCAAGAGCATAATCATATCTACTCATTACCACAAAACCTAAAGCCCTTTAGGTCTTCACAGTTACATCATCTGCCAAAGAGGTCACTTGTTAGTTAGCAAGAAAACTCAAATCTGGTTATATATTAATGTCATTTCCAGGAAGGGTTACTAAAGGATAAAGAAAAGTGTGTAACTATCAGATAAGATTGGCTCTAAGTAAATGATTGAAGCAGATTTTTTTGGGACTTTTAAGAAAGATCAACAAGATTTCATATATTTTACAATTTAGTATTGTTAGTGAGTGAGTTTATATTACATGTTCTTTGGACATTGTGCAGTCCCACTTTCAATGCTAATAATAAAACTGAATGATGATGATCAGATGTTCAAACTTTCTTTAATGTTCACTTCATCCTATGCTACATTTTCCTATTGATCTTGCATTAATTGGGATTGCACATTGTTGTAGGCAAGAACTGGCATTATACGGTTTTACAAGCCCTTTTCCCTGTTGATTTATTTGCAACAAGAAACACTAAGTTCTTCAAAGTCCAAACACATACCGGCTATCTTAAATAATTACACTTTGTCTATAATCCTTTATACTTAATAATCACTGTATATCACTGGGCTGAAACTTTTGCTGAGTTTAAAAGCCTGTGCTCTCTCAACCTGTATCTGCAGCTCGGCTAAAAAATGCTAATGGGGTCATTACTTGTGTGGAGTCT
Source organism: Philypnodon macrostomus (assembly GCA_036025475.1). Classification (NCBI taxonomy): domain Eukaryota; kingdom Metazoa; phylum Chordata; class Actinopteri; order Gobiiformes; family Eleotridae; genus Philypnodon; species Philypnodon macrostomus. The sequence goes on from JAVQKC010160544.1 coordinate 9,866, forward strand.
GACAGAAACAATGTTCCAGCAAAAATGAATTAAACAATGTCTTCTTCTCTTGAAGCTGGAGTTCAAATGACCCCTGAAGCGTTACAACAGAGACATGGGGTCAAATGTTCATTCCCAGTTCAATTTTTCTGCTTTTTCACAGAGATGAATGAAATATCTGATAAAAAAAAAAGTCTTGTGTTTCAATCTGAATTAAATAGTGGCTGCCTAATGTGGCTTTGCAAAAGTCGTTCTGCCTGGTTTTAATTGCAGTTTATATAAAAAAAAGATGGGATCATGACATGTCATTTTCTATTTAATTTCAATCCCTATTTGAATAAAGCTCGTTTAACTGTCATCACATTTGGTTCCCCTGTGGTAGTATAATGCACACCTAATAACCCAGCATAGTTACAGCTAGTTGATTTTAGTTTTTAGTACATTTTTGATGGAAAGTGTACTTTTTGAGTACTTTTCTAACAAAGTCACCTTACATTGACAAACTTTTGTTTTTAGTTTCCATCTGGGTTTTCTCTGGGTATCTCCATTTTCTCTCAGCCTAAAACACGCACAACAGGCTAGTGTTTTTTTACCATAGGTGACGGGGTTCAATACTTTACATTTTACTCAAGAAATAACTTCCACTATAGTACCATTGTTTCTACTGCAGTCGTTTCAAAGGAGATTTTTGTGACTATTTTTTGACTTAATATTATCCACAAAACTAAACCAAATATAATTACTCAAACTGCCAGTGTGTTTTATGACCCAGTTCCAAATAGCAAATCTAAAATCCCAATTGAACATGTTTTTATTTTAGTATGTTTTTCCAAATTTGTGAAATAAATAAGCCCATTACTCAGTTGACACCAGATTGGCAGAGACGGTAACATGGGAAGAAAAGATGGCTTCCGACTCTCAGCAGGAAATCCTGCGATGATCTCTGTGTTATTTGATCAAAATGAATTTTAAAGTAGTCCGAGCTTTACCAAAATCCCACAACTGCTTACATTTAAATCTGTTTTCCTTCTCCAAAAAACACCATTATATGACTTGACTTCTTCTGCTATGGAACATAGCGTGTTATTATAGCCATTATTCAGCACCTGTGGGTCCAATGGGAGCTGTTGAAAATAACTTGAAGAGGGCAACTTTCCTTACAACCTCTTTTAAGCGCGCATACATTCACTTAATTAAACACATTTGGCATTTTGCTGTGATACTCTGAAGCTGTTGCAGCCTCTTGTGGCAGCGTATGTGTCTTAGGTCTTTGGTCCTTAGCTGGCATTAGCCATTCCCCGTACATCCTCTGAGGGGTAAGCGGGCTGAGTGGGCGTGAAAGGGTGACAGGATCCCGGTGAAAACGAGAAAAATAATTGGAAGGTCAGATTTGATAATGGCCACTCCAGTGAGAAGCAAGCTCTTAATTGGTGTAGGGGCCGTTTGGTTTGTTTTTAAAAGGTAAAAAAATGTTGAAGACAGCCATTATCGTTGGCTTTCTCATACAAGACACCGACACAGCCTCGAACGGTGAGACAGAGATAGCTTCCACTTTTGTTCAGAGTCGAGCCTTGACATGTCGGATTTAAGTTGAACCTGGGCTTCTCACTAATGAGCCAATAAAGAAATCATTAAAAGACTTGAATGTTGGCTGAAAATATTTTAAGTGTGGGAAAGGCAGCTGTCAGAGCAATCAGTACATGTTGCACAAGCACTACGTTGAAATGTCACGGTATTCAGTTAACCATTTTTAGAGCAGCAATATCTTATATTTGGACCAAAAATTTCAAAGTAAAAAAAATGTTAAACCATTTTATGAACCTCTCTCCCAAACCAATGTTCAATAGAAAATTACAGACTAAACTGCGAGCAGTAAATGTTGCACCTAAAGAAGCTCAAATCAAATGCTAAACAATAACTAAATAAGTATTTTTTAATTTTTTATTTGATTACCTTTTGACTACCTTTTAACTATACTTTTATGTTCAAACCAACAGAACCATAAAAGAGAATAAAAGTTACTCTATATTGCTTCAAACTTGCAGCACAGGGACAATGTTAAGAACAAGAATGTGGTTCTCTCTTACGAGTCTGAATCCCTCTAAAACCCTGTGATCACCTGTAAGAGCTGGGAATGTGGCTCAGGGAGTGTCACCCGCGGGACGACTGCTTTCATCAAGACTGGCCCCTGCTCCGACCCTGCCATCTGGGACAACACACCGCACTAATGAGGGATGGCTCCTTGTCTCCTGGCTCCAAATGTGAGCACACTGCTCCCATTGTGTGGCACTGTCCCGGTCACCCCACCTCCCCAGAGTCAAGACACCACTACTTCTTATGCAAACATACATGGTGATAGAGACACATGCTGGAATATACGGTAGTCAGCAAAAAAAGAAATAAAAACACTTAGAAATAATCTTCCACTTTGTTTCTTAACATTAGAAAAATGTCCATAAGAACAAATTATGTTAAAAACATCTAGCATAATAAGACCCTATACCACCTGTGTTTGGCAAAGTTGAACGCATGAGCTCAAGCCGCCTCCGTTGTATTTTCTCTCAAAACTACACCATTAGAAATATATGGTAAATGCTCATTGAATTTGAACACACATATTTGACAAGACATCTATACAAGGGACAAAGCTTTAAGCAGCAGCAGAACTATAGTACTGTAAAAATCAAATGTTCTATAAGCACATTCATTTGACCTACAATTATTCAGCTAAATATATTTATCTATAGCCACATATAAGATGTACCATCACAGGTGAAAAATACTACACGTGTGCTGTATGCTACCAACCTGGCCATGCACACCACAAACTCTTCTTGCAAACTCCAGACAGTGACAGTGAATAAGTGTGTGCAGGCAGCAGGGGGCTACTTGGCTTTCGATTGCTTTTCGCAAAACCTGGAAAGAAGCAACCTCTCTGTGATGCCAGGGTCAGACAAGGCTAATTAGTCTGCAGTGGCCCCTCAAATTTCTGCCCTCAGATATTAATGAAGTCATCCATAGGAAAGCAGCTGCTCTCCACATACCACCACCACCACAGTCTCCTATTTCCCTTTCCCGTTGCCCCCCTGCTGCACCGCGACTGTGCCTGGGAAGGGCAGCAGTATGCCAGGCTGGGCGCTCAAACTGTTCCCCCAGAGAGTGTGGCAGCTCCAATCAATGGCCTTCTTATGCAAAATTTGCCTCAATGGCATGTTTTTTATTGTTAGAGAAAACCAGAGTGCCTGGAGAAAACCTACGGTGGTACGGGGAGAAAATGCAAACTCAACAGAGAAAGGCCTTGCAGGGTCCAGAAATCAAGCCCAGGACCTTCTTGCTTTTGCAAACTTCAGCAGATCAATGCGAAGATTCTTACCCCATATATATTCTTGCCCCACAGATATCATTAAAACTAACATACTACCAGTTACCCACCAACATCTTTCCAACAACTCACCCACCTCCCTTTCCCCAGGCACCCCTGCTGCTCTACGAGTGTGCCCGGCTGGGAGCTCTCGCGGTTACCCCTGGGAGTGTGACAGCTCCGATCGATGGCCGGAGCAGTAGGTGGATGGGCCCCAGCAGCTGTGCATGTGTCACGGTGCCAGGAGAGGGTGACAACGGCCCGGCTTTGTGTCCTACATTAACCACAAAAATAATGTTCGTACACGGGCAGAGTGCAGAGTGATTTGAAGAATGGTTGTCGTCTTGCTCATATTTCATCTATTTCTGCCTGCCCTGTCACTGGGTATTCACAGGTAAAGCTTATTAGAGACTGGAAACATGGTCGCGAGCGTGATTCAGGTGGGATGTTTACTGTCACCTCCTCCGTGTGCTGCCCGTGAAGTTGTGTCACCAATACAGTAGGTGTCTTTCAGAATACCACAAACAAAACTGTATAGGAATCCAGCACGAGAAAGTGAATACTATGGGGGAAATATGTCTATTTGTTTAACAGGCTGCTGAAAACCTTGGATAGGGTTGCACAATACATAGCAAATTTAAGTGACATCTCTATTGCAAAAACATTAATTCATCATAAAAATGTTTTGGTCAGAGTTTAGCCTTTTACTTTTTGATGTGCATCCAATTTTTCAATAGTAAATTCAGAGTTATATGTCTGCTTACATTGTTACTACGCCAAATAGCATGTCCCAATATCCATATAGGGTATATATATTCAATATTCAATATCAGTAACACAATTGTCAATATAGTTTTGCTTCTCACATCTTTTTTGTAATACTGTTCAGCCCTTGATGGGAATAAGAGATGTGCTTAGACATGTTGCTTAATTGTCAAGAATTGTCACCTACCACCTTAAAAACATAAACGCCATTAATGTGTGGGCAAAAGATACAAAGCACTGTGAAAATGAGATTCTCTTTTTAAACTGGGGGAGTTTTGATTAGTTGTTATTTTTAATTGACTGTTGAAAATTAATTGGGCCCACTCATTCTAAAACTTTCCAAAAAAATGTTCTCTCTTCAGGCTTGTATTGTAGATGGGAAATAATACAATCTTTTTGCTGTTGATATTAGTATGTTTTATAAAAATATGTGAACTCAAAGACTGGAGGCAGAACATGTGCAAAGTCAGCGTATTCAATCAATCACTACAACAATTTGAAAATATGAATTTAGTATTGTATTTTCTAGGGAGATATTGTTAATGGAACCTTATTATGGAAGATTCTTTTATAATGATGCTTCCTTACAAAAAACATTTACAAAGTTGTATTTTGTTACATGTGTTAGTAATATCTAACTGCTAAGGCTCTAACTTTCTCAGGGGTTGAAATCACTTGTTTTTACCTTTCTATATAGATGGATAGAGAGCCCCTATTTTTCCAGAACTTTTCCTTGTTTGCATTCATAGTATAGTGAAGTGGATGCAATAAAATCAATTTAGAAAGCTTGAAAATAATAGAAAATGACCCATTTAACATCACAAAACTATTTTCGAAAAGTGCTCACATGACAGTTTGTATTCAATATAATAAGTCAAACTATAAAACATTATACAGGACAACTTTATTATTGCTGCTGATGAAATGTTATATAGTTTTATTGCATGCTTGCCAATGGTGATGCCGACCTTGCTGTGCCAAAAGTCTAGGAGCCGCAGATCTTTATAGCCTTTTCTGACTTGTCTGTGTCTGTGTGCACAGTCGAATAAAGCTGTTAACGTGACAGCTCTCGGTCAGAGAGACAGGTGACTTTTACATTAATGGTCTATGCGTCCCCCATAGACACGAGAACATTTACGGAATGGCCACTATTCACATGCAATATGACAGTGAGCATAAAAAAGAAGCAGGCAGAAGCAGCACAGTGAGAGTTAGAGAGGCTGACAGGATGAACAGTGTTTGGATGACCTAATGAGCATTGTCTGTAAATGGGCCACTGATACATGCAAAAACCACTGTTGTACTAAATGTAAGCAGTCTATTTAGTATGCTGGAAAGAAAATCTAGATACAAAAAGCTATAAGTCAGTGTGGGTGTACCGAGTTTTATAATAAATGAACTAGTGAGAACTGATATGTTGCCAACAGTAAGAAATCCATTGTAGCGTAACTGACCTCTTGACCTCTTGAACTGACTTGTAGGGATACCTATTTTTAAGTAAACATGGAGAACTTCTTATCACATTGATTTATAACCTCTGGAGGACCAGCCAGGATATTCCAATGTGGTTTTATAAACATGTGGCCAGCCACTCGCTCGGTGAGCTCAAAGACTCCTATTCAAACCAAGATTTGAAGAAACTGATTAACAATAGATTCATTAGTTCTTTAGACTCCGACCCCAACGTGTACAGATGACACTGATTATACATACAGCTTATGAAGCAAACTGTGTGTTAATGGACTTAACCAATTGTCAGTGTGTTTGGTCCTTCATTCATCTCGGGTTACTTTTATAACACTGCAACCCCCAGAGTCACAGGCTGATGCATTGACCCTGGCTTCTTTTCACAGACTTCTGACGCCGTGTGACAGTTTGATCATGTTTTCAACAAAAGAACTGCGTATGATGTCTGTACATGATGTTTTTTTATACAGTTTTGGGTTGAAATGTGTTTAATGATGAGTATTCATGTAACACTATGCCCCATCCTTTTAATTTTTGCATGCCAAATTCAACTTTCTAAACAATTTCCACTGATTTAACTGTTGGGTAATTCAGTCAATTAATAATTCCTTTTGTTATTTATTATTGGATTATTTGCATATTTTTAATATTCAAACGCCGTCTGTTGATTGTTTTTTCAATAAAATTACATTATTACATATAAACCACATTTCTGTTAATCAGTATTTTTACTTTACTCCTAGATTAGTCACTGTGATGTTCAAAGAACTCAGAACAATTAACAAAATATAGACAGTATATATATTTTGGTACTCAATCTATTACGATCTTAAATATTAGTCTAACGTAACATCGAGCATTTTCCCTACACCATTTATATCATAATGCATTATATTAAAATCTTGTTGTGCATGTCTAAATACAATATGATTTATAGGGAAAAAGCACCATTCCATTTTGTCACCTGGTTATAGATGAGAGGTAAATTTGATAAATGTTGTGGAAGACAAAGGATTTTCGCTCATTGTATACTATATGCTGCTACTTATAGATAATGAAATCAGTACAGTGGGAAATTGAATTTTTGCTTTACACAAATGCCCTTGAATGAGGTGCGTCAGGTTAATATTCCCCGTGTGGAGTTTTCCCCTAAAGGCAGAGGCATCATTTAGCTTTAGTGGGCCGAGGTCTTGAGAGATGCACTTAGCACTGTGAATTCTGTCTTATTATGAGGCTGACAGCTTATTCTGCACACATCGCAGAGAGCATGGGGACCAGACAGAGAGCTGAAGGCCACTAGGCCAGTGTCAACCAGAGCACCTCTGCATCTGAAGGTGAGTTGTTTTGAGAGGTCATTGTATGAATACAGAATGAGTCACGTCAGTCCACAAGCACTGTATTCACCAACCATCAACCAAGATGATGAATTTCAAATGCATATGCAAGGTTCAGCTACAATAAAAAGGAAAGTAATTCAATTTGAATCAGATACATAAATTCAGAACATTCAGTCGTTTTGACTAGCTTAGATGTATGTACTTATTAGGCCTACATTGTTTTATTGTATTGTATTATTTTATTGCATAATTTGGTGTAATTCTATCTTATATATTGAAACCAGTCAAATATAAGCCTAATAAGTAAATAAATCTAAACTAGGCCTACGCAGTGTACCCGACAGCAAAGTGTATATCGATGAAACACCCCGCTACATCTGCCACAACGGGAACCTTAATCAGACATTGTGTGATTTATAAGGGTTTTTATATTGTTAACGAGCAATGAAGAGGCCCATAATAGGGTCTATTTGACTTTTTTGATTTGTCTGGATGTTTATGAAGAATGTTTTTTGACAAATTTAGTAAATTTCTTTAAAACTACATTCTTCTTTCAGTCTATAGGGGGCGCTATAGAGGTAACTGGCATCATATAGGTCAGATGTGGTCAGGGCCGGGGGGGAGGTAATTTGGCGTTTCAGATTTGAGCCTAATCGGTCAAAGTATGTGCAAGTTAGAGGCTGTCAAATATACCTGACTTCCCAATTTCAATCCAAAATGGCTGACTTCCTGTTTGTTGTAGGGTGGGGTCATAATATTATTTTATGTTGGGTACAC
>JAVQKC010160546.1:0-10937 GCA_036025475.1 Philypnodon macrostomus
GTTACCTCTATAGCGCCCCCTATAGACTGAAAGACGAATGTAGTTTTAGGGAATTTTACAAAATTTGGTAAAAACATCCATCACAAACGTCCAGACAAATCAAAAAAGTCAAATAGACCCTTCCCATGTTTGTCATGGTTTGGGGCGAGGCCTCTTAATTGCTCGTTAACAATATTAAAACCCTTAGAAATCACACAGTGTCTGATTAAGGTGCCCGTTGGTGAGAGTTAAAGCAGACGTATGGGGCCGGTTCGCCGATATACACTTTGCTGTCAGGGACAGCATAGGCCTAGTTGAACTTTGGTCAATGGAAGGAAGTCAGAGAGAACCTACAGTAACACAGGGAGGATACCCAGACTTGAATTGAACGATTGTACCAGGCCTGGACCAAGGACAGAAGTAGACCAAACCAAATTCAACTACCCTTTAAGTTTTTAAAAACCAGGGTTAATAAACAGAACATATTACGTGAAGTACAAATATTCATACATTTTAATGAATGGTTTCATTTGGTAAATACTTCTGAATGAGAACATACCTCAGCGGAATAACACCTCACAGGAATGCCAAAAGCCCGAGCCAAGCCGAAGTCTGCCAATTTCAGCTCTCCATTCTGAGAGAAGAAACAACTCTGTGACGATTCATACGTCACTTTAACAATGTTTCTCCCACAATACTGATACATACTCTATTGATGAGCAGATTTTGTGGCTTTAGATCTCGATGAAGCACGTTTCGACTGTGGCAGAAAGCAAGGCCTTTCAACAGCTGATACATGAACGACTGCAAATAGCAGACAAGAACGTACAATATCAGTTAATGATCCAATTGTGACGACGGTGAAGATTTTTTAACTTTGAGATGAAAATACATGTTTACTGCATCCATTTATAAAGAGTGGGGCTGCAGTAAGTCATTGGGAATACCCTCTCTTACCTTCACAGTTTCAGGATCTAGATCCCCATTACAGCTGTCAAAGTACTTCTTCAAATCCTATAAAAGCAAGGGTTAGTGTCTGGACTCATTGGATTCAAAGTAAAGTCATAAAAGTGGTCTCACCTGGTCACAATATTCAAAAACCAGGGTTAACTTCTTGTCACTGTGCAAAACATCATGTAATCTACAGAAGACAAGATACATAATAATAACATGTAATGGAAAAAAATAAATAAAAAATAATAATAATAATCTTACCTAACAATGTTTTTATGTTTTAATTCCTTCAAAAGACAGATCTCTCTGAGAGCTGAACTGGGCACCCCCTGAATGAAAACACTGAGATTAGCACTGGCTTGTTTATGATGCTATTAAACAGAGGATATAAAACTTAAGTACGTAACTTCAAATCCATACCTCATCATCGTCGTCTAATCGGACTCTTTTTAAAGCCACTATTTCATGTGTTTCTCTGTTTTTAGCCTTGAACACTGTGCCATAAGTACCTGTCAAAACACACAGCTTTGGCTTAGCATCTGATAAATAGAAGCTTTCTTGTTAATTGCGTAAATAATCGTCAAAGAAAAAGCAAATATTCAGATACAATTTGTCAACAGTATACCTCGGCTGTACATCACGTTGTAAAACTATGCCATTGCCCATTTATAATACTTATATTTATGAAGGCTAACATTAGCCCAGACTAGCTGTGTAGTTAGCTAGTTAGCAAACCACAATGTTTTCTTTAAAATTTAACAAACAAGACTTACCCTCGCCAATCTTTTCAAGCTTTTCATATTTCTGCATGTTTGGCCAGTATGTACAGCCTTGTCAGCTGAAGTTTAAACAATATAAAACTACGGGAGCTTGAGGTTTACTCGGCTTTAGATAAAAGAAGCGACACTTGCTGCTTCTGTCGGTCTGAGGTCTGACAGGTCTGCCTCTGAGGACACGCACAGGACAAACGAGGAACTGCAGCTCTGTAGAAACGACGCCTGAATGTGGGTGATATATGCCTTTTTCTGTTTTTATTTTACATATCTTTTTATATTACATTATATAGTTTTATGGCCTCTTTTAATACATCACCCAGATCCTGCATGATTTGTTAATGTTGCATAATAGGAGCAGATCTATGCAAATAAGTCTTGTTTAAATATTTCCAAAACAATACCACATTCTATTTTTCAGTCTATTTATCTAGTTTCTTCACAGTCTAATGACAAGAACATGATCAGCTTATTCCCCACATTTTCAAATGCCAAGTATTTTTAGAGAAAATTATATCATATATAGATTTGTAACCACGGAGCAAGAAATCACCTAACTAAAACCATCATACTATTTAATAAATCAATAAATATACCTATTATTAACATTATTGATTGAAAAACAACACTTTTGATAAAACATTTTAATTCATCTAAATTCATTTCCATAACAATAAAATAAAGGACTTGCTTTCTGGTTAAGACTGTACACTAGTGTCACATTGGTCCATCACTTAACACAGAATTTACATTTAAAAGATGTAAAAATTGTCTCCTAAGCAAACACAATTTTACAATATTTCTCGGTCTATCTGAATCAAGTCTATCCGTTTGATTTCATCCTCCTAGGGTAGTTCTATAGTGTCACGAAGTGATTAATTCTGCTCCTCTGCTCTCTGTCTGCGGATCAGATCAGCGTACAGGCCTCCTTTGCTCAGAAGCACAACATGAGTCCCAGCCTAAAAGAGGATATAATGTTGTTAGATATAATTAAAGTCAGAAGTATCTAATAGAAATGCATTAATTAATAAACATTGAGTGGAAAGCAGTTGATCCATTGCTGCTTGTCCAACAACATTACCTGAAATGTGAAAGTAGCTTTGTATCTTTAAATTCATATTAATTTACAAGGAATGGCCTGTGAAAGAATAATACTGCATTGCCAAATTATTTAAGATGTATTATTAAACCGTGCAATAAAAGTATTTTTTGTATTTATTATTTTGAAGTAAAACATTTTGGTTGTCAAGACAAAAGTACTGTTCAGTATTATTAAGATTAGAAAAATTGTCTTCATTTTTCTTTTAGTATTTTATTTCTTTGTCACATTGAAAAGTACGTAAAAATACTTAACGGTGAGGGGTGTAACAATGTTGAAGTGCATTTTTTGAAACCTCAAATTTGTCCAAAACAGAAGCCCCTAACCTTATCTATAAAACATACCTCCACTACTCGCCCATTGCTCATCACACATATGAGATCCGCTCCTTGGATAGTGCTGAGCCTATGTGCGATGATTAGCACGGTGCGCCCCCTTGTGGCCCGGTCCAACGCCTCCTGAACCACTCTCTCCGACTCTGCATCCAGAGCACTGGTGGCTTCATCCAACACCAAGATGCTGGGATTTTTAATGAGCGCCCTTGCGATGGCTATGCGCTGCTTTTGTCCACCGGATAACGTCACTCCTCGTTCCCCTGGGGTGAAACAAGGAACACATTATTCGATTTTGAGTGTGATCTGAAACATTGTCTAGATCCAGGATTTTTTGGCATGGCATCTGTTAGGAACTTTAGACCAGTTGATTACATTTTGGGAGTGAGCAGTGGAAATGAGTTGCCTTGGCGGAGGTCTGCGCTCTCCGAGTGCTTTGTAGTTATGGTATTTAGGTTTCATAAAATAAGAAACTGCAGAACAAAGAGTATCTGGCTCAGTTCTTTGATGTAAAATAGTTGCTGTTAGTTAAGGGACAAAAGTAAATAATATGACAGATTACCTACTTAACATAATTGAATTATAGGAAACCTCCAGACTACAGCTTCAAGTGGCAGCTAAGTTTTAATTAGTTATTAGTTAGTTACCACGCACCGACCACTGTGTTATAGCCGTCTGGGAAACTCATCACAAAGCCATGAGCGTTGGCTTGCTTGGCTGCATTTAGGACCTCGGCATCTGTGGCCTCAGGCTTCCCAAAGCGGATGTTCTCCATGATAGATGATCCGAACAGAACCGGCTCCTGTGAAGAGAGGAGAGAGATTCAAGCTGCTGGGAGTGACAATAATTAACTTCTTTATTATACAGGGGAGATGTAAATAACTTAATTAAGAATCCTATTAGCAGTTCTTCATAAGCAACCTGATTGATGAAGCCAATGACTTGTCCCCTGAGCCAGGAAAGGTCAAGCGTCCGGATGTCAAGGCCATCTAGCATCACCACGCCGCTGGTCGGGTCATAGAAGCGCTCCAGTAAAGATGCTACAGTTGATTTACCTGAAAATTAAGACCTTATTTAGCTTGTTTATCTGGCGGCTGGAGCCCATTGAAGCAACTATAGGCCTTAGAATAGCATACACCCATGACAATGTTATAAGCAGCAAAAGCACCAACATAATTCGGATTACATAGTGACACTTAAGAGACCAGATCACAGCAAGTCAAAATCATTCAAAAGTCAAAAATCAGTTATTTCAGTTATAGGAATGATTAGTCATCTGTTACTCTGTGTTAGCCCTGCAACTAACTGGCCATTGTTGTGGGTGTACCTTGCTTAATGCCTAAATTTACTGAGCTAGACTCCAGGTAGCCAGAACCCCTAAAATAAATACAAAAATTAATTTTGTAGAGATTCATTACCTCCTCCTGATTCTCCAACAATGGCAACAGTTTTACAAGGCGGCAGAGTCAAGTTAAGCTTCTTCAAGACTTGTTGGCCAGGTCTGGTTGGATAACTTTCAACATAAAGATACAATACAGTTATTGATACATTTGACAGTATATTGTAAGTCGTATTTTTGTACTTCAAGTTTGTACTAACCTAAAAGACACATCCATGAAGTCAACTCTTCCTGTGAGTGAATGGTACGGGATACGACCTCCCCCACTCATTAGAATGGTAGGCTCCAGGGCGAGATATTCGAATACTCGAGCCCCGGAACTCATTCCTCTTACAATCTGCAAAAATGAATGTCAAAATTCTGTTGCCAACAAAATTACAGTGTGTCTTTATTCACTTGATTATAATTGTTTACTTACCTGGCCAAACAGGATTGAGATACTTGCCAATGACCTAAAATATTAAAAACAAAAATTACATTAGAAGGAGTATTTGCAAACGGAAGTTATTAGAAGTGGGATGTTGAGCGTTTTACCTTTGTACTGTCTGGGACGCAACAAGGAAGGACATGAGGTCTCCAGGGGACATTTCATTACTAGATATCAATGTCCCTCCAGCAAAAATAGTTCCTAGTACAATGCCTGAATTAGCAAGACAATGAAACATTAGCAATTCTGACATCCAAAAGAAATATTAAAACATATCATACTCACAATTTAGGGCCATGTTAGACAGCCCTTGAAAAACGGCAATCCCATTGCCAAGAGTTTCATTCATTTCACAGGATTTGTCAACTTCATGTGAATACAATCTATGGAAGAAATAATATCTTACTAAAATATGAGTCAAAACATTTAAACTGTAAAAATATCAAAACATACTCACTGAAGCTCCCGGTCCTCCATGGCGAATGCTTTCACTGTGCGAACATTTCCAAGTGCCTCATCGGCCACGCCTGTCGCTCTAGCCACCTTAAGGAAATTTTGAAATCACAATAAATATGCATACACATCCTAATAATAATGCATTGGTTGTATATAGCGCTTTCTCAACACTCAAAGACGCTTTACATATATTATTATTCATTCACTCTACAGTCACACCCGGTGCGGGTAAGCTACTTGTGTAGCCACTGCTGCCATGGGGCACACTGACAGAGGCGTGGCTGCAAGTCAGCGCCTACGACCCTTCTGACCACCACCAACCACCAGTCACACTGTCATGATCCACGGGTTTCGTTTTATTTTGCCCTTCTGTTTTCCCTCCTGTTTGATTACCTGCCACGCCCCCAATGTGTCTCAACTGTGTCTCTGTATTTAGTCCCTGTGTTTTCCCCAGTTCTGTATTGGTGTGTCATGTGTGCGTCGTGTGTGCGTCGTGTGTGCGTCGTGTGCGCGTCGTGTGCGCGTCGTGTGTGCGTCGCGTGTGTCGTGTGTTCGGTCCCTCGTCATGCGTGTTCCTCTGTTCCCAGTTTCCCGAGTTTCTAGTAAGTTTTTGTTGCCATGTTTGGATGACCTTTGTTTTTCCTCTACGCAGTCTGCATTTTGGTACTTTTTCCCCTTGCTAAATCCAACCACATGACACACACAGCTACATTCATACGTAGGCAATGTGTCTTAAGTGTCTTGCCCTTATTCCAGGGGTCGTGGGTAGGATGACTAAATGTCCCACTTTGTGTTGGACTGCACAGCATTTTTGGCTCAAATGAAGTGTTCCACAAAACACTGACTCATGCCAACATTTTTCGCCATTCATGTATTTGTATTGTTAATGTTAGATTAGATGTGAGCAATAACAAGCTACTTCTAAAGCTGACAGTATAAAAATGGCATGCAGAATATTTATTGAATTACTACTGTTTTACTGTGTTATGTATATGTCTCATATTGAACTTTATGTCCACAATTAGTCTATTTTGATCTGCTAACCCTCAGTCAAGGGTGACTGAAGCTGCAACTATGGGCCTTAGGCTGTGTATACCCAGGACATTGTCATGTCAGTCAATCAATCTCATTCTACTCTTGGTGAGAGTCAGGAGGTGGGCTTAATTACTCAACCACTGTGTATTTGTTTTTCTCTATTTCTGGTCGTTTGTGTCTTTAAAATAATAATGTAAAGTATCCAATTATATAAGAACAACATTTATACATTCCCTTTTGTGTCCCCCTCAAAAGACAGCCTTTTATTTACCCACCTGTTCCTGAGCCGCACGGGACAATTGACGAAGCAGTGACCCAATCAGAGCTCCTGACCCGACTAAACAGGGTAGAACCACTACAGTCAGACCAGTCAGCTTGGGGGAAATGAGGTAGAGCGATACAAAACACCCAACTGTCTGCGTCAAACTTCGCAATCCCTAAAAAACACAAAATAATGTCAACAAAAAAACATCTTTAAACATGTAGTCGCTAGTGAGTCATACCAATACCTGGGAGATGACTAACTTAAATGACGACTTGAATTCTTGTATATCAGCAGTCAGACGATTCACCAGCTGCCCGGTTTTATTGGCGTCAAAGAAAGCAACATCCTGCCTACAAGAAATAAGATGAGATTTTTCAAAAGTAGTGCTACAAGGCCATATATTGTAACATTGCACTTTTCACATTACCTGAGTAAAGATGAGAACAGTGTCTTCCTCATGTTGGCCGCTACTCTCTCGCCCACTCGCGACAGAAGAATAATGTACCCACTGGTGAGCAAGCCCTGCACACAGATGATGATTAATGACCAGTGAAATAGGCCATTTTCCAGTAAACAACTTTGACATTTATGAGTTGCAAGGACTGGGATTGTTTGTGTTATGGAGGGTGGCTATCAAGGGAAAGTATGCACATACTACATAACATCTGATAACTAAAAAAAGAAATTGGATTAGATTGAGAGAGATGTTTCAAAAATGCATCTAAGAATGTACAAATAAACACACAAAATGGCCTATTCAGAAAATATTTTAACCTGATCTAATTTAACATTTGCTATTGCTATACCAGTTATTAGACAGTACATGTCAATATGAAAGAAAATATACATATACAAACTGTCTGTGTCAACAACGAGCTTCTTGTGGTGCAATAAATGTATTAATTCACTATTGTATACTTAACAAAATGTTTTTTATTTGCCTGCACCTTCATGAAATAGCCAACTGTACCCTATCCTGTACCTGGTATACAGTTATTAACCAGAACAGTAGAACCAAGTAACAGTAACATCCACATATTTCCACTTACCTGCAATCCATAAAGACCCAGTAGTTTGAGTGCAGGAGCTCTTATCTCATGAGCATAGTTTCCAGTTTGTTCTCTCAGATATCGAGCCACAACATTCACTAAATCACCGAGCATCAGTGGGATTTGTATGTTGAGAATAGCTGCACCAAATGCAAGCTGAAAAGAAAAAAAAACACTTGACCAATTGCATTTATCTTCTGTTTTTCTTGTCTGAATACTTACCACAACAGCGCCAATGAGAGCAGCCAGCTCAGGTTTTACAAATGCCCAGAGAAGATGCCATTTAAATTCAGGAGTGTCTTTGGGTTTAGTGTCTACTGTTAGTGTATTGTTGTTCTCATCTGCTTCACAGTAAGCTACTTTGCAAAACAAAAGTCTTCCAGAGACGGTGAGAACAGCCGGTCCCAGGATGAACCTCAGAGCTAACGGTGGGGGTCTGGAGGTTCTGGGGGGTGACTGACGGACAACTCTTTGGGCAAAACTGCAGAAGCGACGGACTGCATTACTCGGCTGTTGTGAGGAGCTGACGGAACTTGGAGATGTGTAGAACCTGTGTAACAAAAACAGTATTAGTTTAGAGAATTGTGCAGGAAAAGCAATTTAGGTCATAAAAAGGCTAAAGATTCTAGTTGATATTTCTCGTACTATTCCTTCAGATGTGCACAGAATATTACAAGAAGCACAATACCACTATGGGCAATGTTATTTTCCATTTTTAATACTGTACAAAAAATAATATCATGCAACATATTTATTGTGGATATGACTTGCATGCTGGTGATTCGCTACATGTTAAGTACATTTCATAACATCTGAAAAAAAGGCAAACTGTTAAAAGTATGACCAAACTAACATGTAGTTTCTGGCTGTGACAATCAGTTCTAGTTGTGCTAATTGTACAACGATTGTTCAGGGTTTGGATGCATAGTGAAGGAGCGTTTATCTGAGCATGTATTTCTGTCAGTCAGCTGTCATTAGCCATTAGCTACATTAGCACCGGTCACATCCACCCACCGTGATAGTCTGCACAACTCCACTGTTTTACTGCCTCTGCGTAGAAACAGCGCTGGTACAGTTGTGTTCATACGACAACACAGTAGCTGGAGCATTGTTATACTCGTGTCATTAACAAGAAGCTCATAAAGCAGGTATAGGCTTTAAGCTCTGTTATAATCCAGAGGCAACCTGCGGGCTGCCATATTGACTTTGACCCGGGGTGCAGATGCTTCAAATTAAGTATTTTTTTAACACGAATATTTGTAATAATTAAAGGTTTATTGTAAAAATATATTTAAATTGTTTTATTCTGGAAAAACTACAAAATAAACGTGTTAAAGAAAAAACTACAAGTACATAAAGGAAGTGACGCCAGGGTAAAACTGAAGTGACGTCAATTACGTTTTGTTGACATTTGTTTGTGAAAGACAAAAACACTGGACGCTCAGAGGATGGGGTATTTTTGGAAACTGCTTGACCTCGACAGAGCCTGAAGAGAGACAAAACAGCTGTGTAAATTCACATAATTCTAAGAATCCGGACCAAGACTGGACCGGAGCTAAGCCAAGATGACACTAAGCTCAGCAGATGGACAGAGCAAGTCGCGAACAAAACAAACCGTGTCACCCTGACTACATGAGAGGCTGAATCATCCGCTGCATAGATACCTTCAGCATCGTAGATAAAGGCGGATCAGCTGCCTTTAAGCGTTTATTTAATTCATATACAAGAGTCGCCTTCTTGGCTTTGTAACGACTCAGGAGTATCTCGTGTTATTACGCTCCACTAGACTAGCATGCTAAAAGCTGTAAGCTAACGTGCGCTCTAGCTGCCCTTATTTGAACTGCTATTACAAAGCACTTTGCGACAAAATGTAGCAGAGGTTTTTAGGGTGATTTAGTACAAGATAGTGTTCACCAAAAGTAGATTTATTTAGGTCTTGGTCATAAGAATGTAAGATAAAGATGGCAAACTTTGAAGCGTATCAGGAGTATCAGAGAATTGAGGATTTTGAGGAGGACTCACCACCAGGAGAGGAGGACCTGCTGCTACACGTGCCCGAAGGCCTAAAAGGTAATTACTTAATTATTATAACCCACATGTTATGTATTCCATGCTGTATAAATGTTGAAAATATTTGACACATTTTCATTTGTAGTCTTAACGCAAAGTGGAAAAACAACATTTCAGCTGTGTCATGATGTATATATTTTTCAGATTCATGGCACCACGTAAAGAACCTGGATAACTTCTTCACAAGAATATCCTTTTTCATTTAAGTCTATCATTTAGTAGAAGCTGTTTAGTTTACTGATGTTGTTATTATTTTTTGTTGATGTATTATTGCGTTATTAGCTCATTAGGTTCAGCTGATATGATCCTTGACCTACTTGTTTACATCTATCATTTCCACCAAAAGAATGGATTCGCTTGTATGATGCTGACAGAGTTTTTTGAACTTGTGTAAGTGTCCTGTTTTTACATTTTATCATCCCTTCAGGACAGTGATATTACCCATGGCAAATGCTGTTTAACCCAGTTGTCTGTTTACAACTTCATTTACAACACCGAGGACAGTCTGTGGTTGTTATGGAAGACATACTTGCCCCAGGCTTTAGAGTGAACAAGCTCAACCACATAATTTGAACTGTTCTTGAATTGTAATGACCCTAATGTAGCCAATAATGTATGCAATTTCCCCATTGTGGGACACATAAAGGTTTTCTTATTTTTTCTTATCTTCTAGTGGTTCTAGATCAGCTGTGGGACCCATGTTTTCCATAACTGTTGAATTTTGGCACACTTTCTACTGAAGCTATTTTTCCAATTAATTATATCGGCGAAAACAGCGTGTCGCCGATATTATGGAATCACGTCGGTGTTCGTCCGCACCCGCGTCCGCTTTCGAAGATCCTAGCTGTGAACGCGATAACTCAAAAACAAATTGCCAGATCAGTTTCAACATTTGCACACAGGTGCATACCATAAAGACGCAGAACTGTATCAATTTGGGTACTTCTACAATTAATGACAATTAAATAACTCACAAATGAATGTTTTGATGCACTTTTATTGAGCCAATAATCCTGCTGAACATAAACGAAATCTCATGAATGTTGTCACATTGATCCGGGCAATTGTATACTTAATGTACATAGGCACATTACAGAGG
>JAVQKC010160554.1:0-16490 GCA_036025475.1 Philypnodon macrostomus
TCAACACCAACAACAGTGAAAACATGAATGAAACATTTAAAAAGGACAGGGGCTCCACCCAGAGCGGCTCATTGGTGCTGCGTCGCTCCAAGGGTCACATGCGCTGAAGGAGCGCTCGGCCTGCGCACCTGGAGAAAACTGCAACACCACACAACTCTACGCACAAGTCACCACACAACTCTACACACAACTCTACACACAACTCTACACAACTCTACACACAACTCACCATACGTCTCACCACACAACTCACACACAACTCTACACACAACTCACCACACAGGGTTCACTGACCCACTTTAGCAGGGCCCCAGTTGACTATTGTTCACAGTGAATGGCTCTGCATGTTTTGCCAGCATCACTGTGGGAAAAAACTAAAGACCTGCATTATTCTACAACTTAACATAATAACTGAAACCATAACTTCAAAAAAGGTCAAATACCCCCCCAAGTAAAAATACAATTACTTCATGTACTCTCATGTACATCACCTCAGTAGCAGAACCATCTCACACTCCTCCATCATCACCTCAGCAGCAGAACCATCTCACTCTTCTCCATCACTACTCCGTCAGAACAAATTGACTCTTTTCCATCACCACCTCAGCAGTAAAACCATCTCACTCTCATCCTTCACCACCTCATCAAAAGAACTATCACACTCTCCTCCACCATCACCTTAGCAGCAGAACCATCTCAAACTCCTCCATTATCACCTCAGCAGCAGAATCCTCTCAATCTCCTCCATCACCACCTCAGCAGCAGAATCATCTCAATCTCCTCCCTCACCACCTCAGCAGCAGAACCATCTCACTCTTCTCCATCATTACTCCAACGGCAGAACAAACTGACTCTTCCCTTTTACCACCTCAGCAGTAAAACCCTCTCACTCTCATCCTTCACCACCTCAGAAAAATAACTATCACACTCTCCTCCACCATCACCTCAGCAGCAGAACCATCTCAAACTCCTCCATTATCACCTCAGCAGCAGAATCATCTCAATCTCCTCCCTCACCACCTCAGCAGCAGAACCCTCTCACTCTTCTCTATCACTACTCCAACAGCAGAACAAACTGACTCTCCCCTTTTACCACCTCAGCAGTAAAACCATCTCACTCTCATCCATCAACACTTCAACAGCAGAACACGCTTTCTCCCCCATCACTACCTCAGCAGTAGAACAAACTCACTCTTCTCTATCACCACCTCAGCAGTATAACCACCACTCCTTTCCATCACCACTTCAGCAGCAGAACCATCTCACTCTCCTCCATCACAACCTCGGCAGCAAAACCATCTCACTCTCCTCCATCGCCACCTCAGCAGCACAACCATCTCAGCAGCAGAATGGTCCTATGCTCTTCTATCACCACCTCAGTAGCAAAACCATCTCACACTCTCCTCCATCACCACCATCATCACTTTACCAACAGAAACATCTCACTCTTCTGCTCATTTTTACTGTATACTTGAATGATGATGTAATACAGAGAGACTTGCAGTGTCCCAACAATAGGTGTCTTGAGTTTCTTTGTTATGGCCAGCCTACTCCAGGGTGGTTATTGGGGCAGAACTGATCAAACCGGTTCCGTTGGCACGTTAGTGGAAATCACCTGTGCAACAAAAGCAGAAAGGGAATATATATAAAAAATATATAATAATATAAAAAAATCATATATTATACAGATTACTGTGAATTTTGGACAAGACACTTAACCCAACTTAACGCAATGTAGGCTATGTTGGTGTGGTATGTTTGGTGGTTGTTGGTGAGGCTGCCACCACTTTAACAGTTGTCCCCAGGGCAGCTGTGGCTATGGAGGTACCAGTGTGTAAATGAGTGGCGGCTAAATTATGAACCAAGCATTTTGAATGTCTGGGTGTCATTTGGGCTTACAAGATCTATGTAAATAATTAATTCATCTTCTACTGCTTTTTCCCGTTAGGGGTCGCGGGTGTGCCAGTAACTATGGGCTTTAGGCAGGCAATGTCTAGTTAGGGTTAGACACTGAGACATACACAACCATTTACTCTCACATTCATTCACTGTAGGAACAATTTAGATCGACCAATTTTTCCTAACACATGCATGCCTTTGGGCGGTAGGAGGAAACCGGAGTACCCGGAGAGAATCTACGGTAACACGAGGAGGACGTGCAGACACCACCCAGAGAGCTCGTAGTCGGATGGCCAGAGGATTGAACCAACAATCTCCTTGATGGTAGGCCACCGTGCCCAACTTTATGAAAAGTCATAATTATCTTTTAACACCAGCACTGTGTCCCTGGTACATTTGCTCACTGTTAACTTAAGGCTGTGGGTGTTTGAGTTAATTGCAGTAAAGACACAGAGGAGTGTTGTGAATGTTTATGAATGAGACAGTCTTGTCTCTGTGAGTCCACACTGCTCCATTCTGCTCCACTCTGTCTGTGGTGGATCTGTGGTGGAATAACTGTTTCCAGAGACACTTTCAGTGCTTTTCTATACTCACACATGGTCTCTGCTTTTAGTCCTGGTCAGGTCTGGTCTACAATTGGTTTTTGGTCACTCTCAATCGACACTAATGAAAGATAAGTCAAACGTTGCTCTACTTACAAATTGTGCAGTAATCATTTCATTGTCTCAATTTACTTTTTAATCCACACATTCTTGATTGTATTAGAGATTTCCTAAATTGTATGGATGTAGTCCATGAGTTAAATGGAGCTAATGCGGATGTGGAGCCTGGAAGACTAGTCCCAGATGATCACCTACACCTGCTGCCAACAAGACTCCTCCTCATCTCCCATCAGCGCTGCGCTCCACACAGCCTATCATCACTCAAGTTAGCAAATTTAAACACCTCTTCAACAGCTATTCAGCTCCCACAGCCCTCCTCCACCCCGTCACCTCCTCTGCATCAGATATACCTGCTCTCATCTCTAAAATCCATCTAGTGTCTAGGCTCCAGGGGGGAGACTTCCTAATCTCTACCCTGTTCTGCACCTTCAATGCATTGCTCAATGTTTTTGTGCCAAAAGATATTTCATAAAATCCAAATCATTCATTCATTTATTTTGAGTCTCTCCAGGTTCAAATGCACATATTTGTAGTTGGACTGATTTACTGAGACAATGTAAGGTTTTTTTGTGTGAATGTTTCACTTTTTTCAGTGTACGCTCAATGCTGCTGGTTTGTTCATAATAATAATCTGTAGCTGGAATCTTGTCACACTCTCAGAAAGTTATCAGTTAGTTAGTAACATTGACAATGTTTACCGCACATACAATTTACAACAGAGTGTGGTTTTGTGGTTCTTCCTGAAATTACCCACAATCCCATCGCCGTGTCATCTCTCAGTACTCAGCTCCGGGGCAAGTCTAGGCCGATCCACCTTTTGTTTCACCGCGCTGACAGGCGAGACAATAGAGGGCATGAGCTCACATCTCCAGCTCGTCCGCCATGACACTTCTTCACACTTGGCTTCATCAGGAGGTCAGGGGGAGAGGGGTCTGAAACATGGAAATAGAAGAGTAGGGGTGAGAGAGGATCAGGTTGCACAAAAGTAATGAGGCGTTGCACATCCACCAGTGTCCAGAATGATTTTTTGGGAGGGGGTTCAAGTGAGCTTAAAAGCCTCATACCTAGATAAGACAGTTAAAGCAACAATGTTCTTGCAAGAAATATTTTAAAAATCACTTTTGCACAAGCATAAATGCAAAGTCATGCTGTCAGGGCAATGTTATTCTCATCTGTTTTGCAGCTGATTGGAAAGAACCTAATGCATGTGTCTAAAGTATAGAATTTTCTACACACTTGTTAGACGCCTAACAATTGAGTCCATTACTCCTTTCTGTTAGTCTTACATCAGTGCTAGGTTATCTCTGTAGCCACAGGTGCCCTGGGGCAGACTGACAGAAATGTGGCAGCCAAATTGACCACCACAAACACATGCCACCAAAGGCATAACATCAGGCAGTGTAGCTTGTCAATTTATCACAAAGTTTGAAGAAGTTTCCTTGTAAGGCTACCTCAAAATCAATAGCAGTGTGTGCGTGCATGTGTGTGTGCGTGCATGTGTGTGTGCGTGGGTGTGTGCGTGTGTGTGATTTACAGGGAAAGTCAGATATGACACAAGAAACTGATGTGATTTTGGAAGCGATCCAGATAACCATCTAGGATTTCTTTGAAGAATGGCATCTGTTAAGAACTTTACAAAAAAAAACTGCACTGATTTGGATCAAATTTTCAGGGAAGGTCAGAAATGACACAAAGCCCAGCTGATAAAATGTGATTTGTGGAAATGAGCTGCCTTGGTGGAGGTCTGCGCTAGTTACATGTTTTAGAGTTTGCGTTTAGTATTTTCTGCAGACTCAAGTGCGCGCTGTTTCACTTTCACGACTTTCATAAACTTTTGCAGCACTTTCCCACACTTCTTTCACATTGTCTTTCCTCTAGCCCTCAGTGTGAAAGGGGCTTTGCATTTCCATGGCGACCTCTGAATCCGCTCTAGAGCCTGAATAGACACTCACCAACTCCTCGATACCTCTTTCTTCCACTCTCCTCTTCGCCCATGCGTCTTTCTTTCATTTCTTCGTCTGCCAAACATTCCCACGTGACGATGGAGCGAGTTCCCTCCCTCTCCAGGCTCACAATAGCGCGCAGCCTGACGCACCTCCACGCTCGCGCACACAAGTCTGGCGAGTCTAGAGCTGGGAACTTCTCCACAACGTTTTGGACCAACTTTGCATCAAATAACACACTTTTGGATTGTACTTCTTCTGTGCTATGGATAAATAGAGCGTGCCGCTTTCCTCAAATGGGAGTTACGTTGGACGTTTCTTGGAATTCCTTGATCTTCGGTGGTTACCTTTGGTTATAAAAAAAAAGAAAAAGAAGAAAGAAAATGCCGGAGCAGATAAGCATTTCAGACTTCGTGGTGCTGACGAACGAGGATTTGAATTCGCCGGGAACGTCTAGTTTTCAGTCCAAAATGAGCGACTGTCGGAATACGGTGTCCACTGTGGAAGAGGTAAGAGCTAAGACCATGCACCTTTGTTCGCTCAGTGTTTACCTGTTGAATTAACTGCTTCATAATCAGCCAGGAAAGTTCCATAGTAGCTACCGCCCAAGAAGGTATTTAGCTATCCAAGTACCAGTTTTAAAAAATACAATTCAATGTAAAGCAACAAATCTATTGTAGAACGAATGTAGAAAAGTGCATTACCCAGTAAAAGCAAAACTGTAACATTACCAGGACTAAATTACGTTTAAACCAGAACCAAGCAGTGCTAAAATTTGAAAAAGTAAAAAAAAATTGTGCCCCACACCAGAACTAAATTGAACTAAACCAGGATTCCCAAAACCTGGATTAAATTGTCCCTTAACAATGGCTGGACAGTAATCCTAGCACCAACTCCAAGCCCCCTATAAGAGCAGGAGTAACACATGTACTGCCATTGGTACCAGGATCACAGTTTGAGAACCTCTGTCTAATATTTGCTTTATTAACATGTATGCTTATGAAGTCTGCAATTGGTGTGTGTGTGTGTGTAAGGCATGTCAATCTAGATCCGGATGATCCACAATGCTCTCTACTCCTTTTGCCATTTTTACATCATGCCACCATTATTCTGTGGACTATGATGATGCATTTCAGATATGTATTTTGACCAAATCATACTGCCAATGTATAAGTGTTGCTTTTCTTTAGTCACTTTTTATCTCCCCTTAAAGCATTCATGAGTTTTTCTTAAACACCTCACAAAAAAGAAAAGAAATACAGCACAATAAATGGTTAATATTCCAGAAAACTTAATTATCTAAACCAGGACTAATTCAAGAGTAAGACTGAGCCAAAAAACCCGGACTAAACCAGAACTAAAACAAACTCCTGAGTACCACAAAAAGTACACTATAATGTACATCTGGCCTAGGACATCATGGTCTCTGCACTGCACTTGTTTTTTCCATATTGGATTGGAAATGTGCTTCTTTGTGGAGCATGTAAACAGCTATGGTAGCCTTGGAGGGACATTTTGTTTTCTGAAGTTTACACCGTGCTCTATAAGAAACTGTAATCCCCAATCTGTCCACAATAGAACTAAAATCACTTGTTACAGTGCACTGGACTTTACCATTGTCAAAAATAGTCATTTTTGTTTCATGTCAATTAGGGGTTTGAGGGTGCCTATCGCAACTATGCAACTATTGGCCTGAGGCGGGGTACACCGACCCAAGACAGTGGACTGTTGCAGGGCTGACCTTCATTTTTATTCCATAGGGTCCATTTCGATTCACCAATTGCGACACATCTTTCTGCATGCCTTACCTGTGCTTGTAGATAACCTACAGTAACACGGGAAGGACATATAGAATAAATATTGATTGTGTAGTATTTGTGTTCAGTAGACTCAATGTGTTTGATGTATCAGTGAAGGCCTCTATGTGGTTACGTTTTTCGATAAGGTTTTGGCTTGGGGCCTGTGGTAAATGTGTGTGTTTGAAATCTGTTTTCCCATGTCGCCCCAGGACAGAGGAGGCTGCAGCGTACTGTGACTAAAAACAAATACATGAAGAGTGTACACAAAGATATCCTTTCTTGTATGTGATCCGTGTGGCAGACGTTTTGCTGAAATATTTAGTCCATTTATTTTTGCTTGAACATAATTCAAATGAGTATTGTGTTATTACAGTATACTAAGGGTTGAATGAAGACAGTTCAGAGGAATAGTCTTATCTTCTTCTCACGACTGGATGGACTTTCATTTTTCTATGTTCAGGGCAAATTCAATCTTAAATATTGTGTTTGGGAGTTGCTTTGGTGACTCGAATCTATGACTCACTTCTCTTGTGAGTGGTTGCAGCCAGCACTACATTTTGACAATCAACCCTACTTAAAAGGAAAAATTCAATTTCAATTAAATACAAAGTCTCTTCAAGAAAAACTTAACTCCCATTAAGGGTCTCGGGTGACCAGAACCTATGTCAGAACTATGGGCCTTGGGCAGTTAAAGACTATGGACACTGGCCGGCTAGTCCATGGTCATGATTTACTTTCTGTAAAGCCATCTGAGGCAGTTTTATTGTGTGTGGCTTAACGAATCAAACTGAATTATTATTGAATGGAGACATACACAGACAGAAAAAACACTGTCACGTTTATTCACTAAGAGCAATTCTCCAAACACATGCATACATTTCAGAATGGAGAGGACCCATGTAACACTCAACCTTCTTGCTGAGCACTAACCACTTTTCATGTTTGAGGTTAGGTTAATTTGTCAATTTTTACAGTGAAATTCAAGCATGCAAAGATCGTTAGTGGCTTTAGCCTAGGCTGCAACTAGCAATTCCTTTGCTATTTAATCTGTTGATAATTTTCTTGATTAATCATTAAAAAATGGATCGCAAAATATGTGTAAATAGGAGATTTCTTTGTATTTTTTTTACAAAATGTGAACTAGGTGAAGCTAAACTAAGCCACCGGAAGACCTCTGGATAGTGCATATAGACACAAGTTTTTCATCTTAAATGCTAAATTCCTTGTGTCACATTTACTGAGTTTACCCAATCCACAGATGTCACATATGAGCACGATGAGATAATATTCTTGTGGATTATATGATTTAGATTTATTAAATTTTTTATAGTGCCCAAAACTTCTCTGCTTATACATTTTCTGCCAATATGCCACACACGTTTCACTTTTGAACCAATGGTCTTCCATCTCAATTCTATATGCTGCTTAAAATTGAATTATGCATTCCAGTTCAGTTTATGGGCCCTATAAAAGTTGCTGTTCAAAAAGACTTTATTGGGTTCAACCTCTGCCCCCTTGTGACGGGAAGTCTGATGCTAATTCTCATGTAGTGCCCTGAAACATAGCTGACATAGTTGTCAAGAGGAGTGGACATGTACAGGCACTCACAAGAAGCTGTAGTAGATTTTGTAGTTGATGAAGCATGATGAATGAATGTAGGGCTGTGGGGTTCTGTAGAAAGTGTGGGGAGTTCTGTGTTTGATGGGGGCGGGAGCAGACAGACAGAGACACTCTTAACCCACACGAGAGACTGTGTGTTGGTGTCAATTTTGGCTGATTACAGAACAGTGATTGCAAAAATGACAGAGAATGTTTTTTATAGTGACTGGCACATTGCAATAATCAACTCTGAACAGGACCAAAACTGGGATATTTATCATGTTTGGAAAAAGCTGGACTTGGCATTGAAAAAATAGTTGTGTGTGGATAATGATGCTAAAAAATGTAACATCACGCCGTTGTTTAGCTCAGTTGGTAGAGCTGTGGTGCATTTACATAACCCAGCATTGTGGGTTCAAACCAAAACAGTTTGCCCTGGCCTCTTCTACGTGATTTTTGTTGTGTCATTGCTGCTGTTCTGTCCAACACTGAAGACTAAAAAAGCCGGAAAATTCACGACTCACTGAATATGGGCTGCCGATCCACTGATAGAGCTAAACCGTTTCTCAAATCTTTACAAAAATCTATAGGATCATATAGTCCAAGACTAGTTAACCAGTCAGTGGCAATACAAAGATTTTCCTGCAAAAGGCTAGAATTTTGGCCTTTTATTGACAGGACAGTATTTCAAGCTCTGAATATGGGTCTCACACTCTACCAACTGAGCTAAACCGTGACCTGTTTTACTTGAATTTTTAAGATGTTAGCGTGTTAGCATTAAGTGTGCAAAAATTATGATTAAGAGTTGAAGCCTAGAAATGTGCATTGGATGTGGTGTGTATTTGCCTCTTTGAATTTTGCTTCCGTTAGTGAATGGGTTACAAGTACGATATCCCACAATGGCCATTTTTTACACCACAACTGACTCTCACAGACAATGCTTTTGTTTAGAACGGAACAAAGACTGGGTGAAGAGTGGGTGTCATTGGACTTTCCGATACATGTATTGTCTCTGCTAGTGTCTTGTACAGAGTTATGTTTGTTACACCCCTCGTCACAGGCTAAAGTCAATTTTAGATTTTAACTAGAATTGATTTGGGTAAAATGGCCTTCAACATGACTTGGACGATGTGCCATTTTTCTCGACTAAATAGTGTTCCTCAGTTCATAAAAGTTAGAGAAACACTGATTTAGTTTATCTCAGCTATGGTTGTACGTACGCAGCAGCTGATTTTGGTGAAACTGACTACAATGATGTCACTGTATGTCCTTGTCAAAATCAGCCTGTTGACAGTTGGTGGGATGTTATTGGTGCCTGCATGAACATAATGTTGGCATGGGTTTAAGATGCCAGGTCGTTATTGTAAATGAGAATTGGGTCTCAATTGACCTACCGGGTTAATAAAGAATAAATCTAAACATTGATGACTGCCCATGATAATGTAGATGTGTTTTCAATTCAGCAATCAGTCTTTATCAGTAAGGGGAAATATTCTGTGGGATCTTTTGCTTTTTTGGGGGGGTTAAATGTCTTCACCACTGTGGTTCACTATTGATCTGATCTGGCGTCAGATTTAACCTCAGCATTCAGTAATGTCCTCCCTCCTGTCACTCACTCCTCTGATCCTGGGTCTGTATTACATCCTCATGTAGACGATCCCTGGTGCCACATGATGAAGCGAGTGAGTGGGGCTTCACTACAGTGCACATTTGTTTACATTTGGGGAAACGAAACTTAAAGCTGCATGCTTATTAGCATAACTTCACCAAAGTGTTCCTCAAGAGAAAAAAACGTAACCATTAACTGGTGAATTTAGCTGATGAATGAAAAAGAGGGGCATCATGCAAGTGTCAGGTCAATGCAGGCTGTTTTTGTAGTTTTTGCAGACTAGTTTCTAGTGCCCTATTGGCAAGTTTTCATGAGAATTTCAATTGATAAAAAATGTCCGGAATGATTGTTCATCATTGATCATCAAACATCAGTTTAGGATACCTGTATGACGCTGGGCATTATTTCATTGTGATGTATATTTGCTTTTGTATCATGATGCATAATGTATTGGGAAGTTACTCAACAGTAATTGCTGGTGATAGTAGGGCTGCACAATTAATGTCAATCGAATCAAAATCAATTTGATGGATGCATTTAGCAAATCGCAAAGGCTGCAATTTTTTTATGCAATATAATATCCTCTGCACTAAACAAAATATGTATTTAAATTAAATCAGATTTTGTTTTTATTAATTTAGCTACATTGATAGATACCTTTGTTTAAATTAGCAAATATGAAATGAAACAGAAATGGTTATGGCCGTTACTCTTCCCTTGGGACAGAATACACCTTTGTTGAACCTGGCATCATAAAACTCACCTACCTGTTCTGTTGACTTGCACCAGCTTGTCTACCACTGTTTATGCCTAAGTGCCAAACAGCTTGCATGGGAAACTATCCATAGCATCAACCACATACTGCAATTCCCGTCTGCTATTCCAAACCAAAGCACTTTCCCATTCGTCCAGGGTCTGCCCAGTCCAATTACAACATCCACAATGCCTTTTAATTAGTGAACTAACACTTGGGAGGAGGCCTATGGGTGTGTAAACATGTTAGAAGACTTACTGTCATTAAAGCTATTTCTGGTGGCACAAGGTGGAGTCCAGCTTTGAACAAATAGACTTTGTGAAGGGAATACAAGGATGTTTTTGAGCTTGTAAGAACAGACTAAGGAAATGTACTGTCTGTGTGTGTGTCATAGTAAAAGTCTGCGGATGGTGAGAAAGAGTTGTTTGTTGACAGGTGGAATACAAATCAGGGCAGGCACAAAACAAGTGAGCGATTTATTAGTAACAGTTGTGTCAAGGTAAACGTGGGAACATACATTAAAATACATGCTAGTATAGTGTGGTCAATTCACACTTTACCAGGGGTGTAGCATTAGACAGTGTAGATAGTGCAGTTAACTGGGGTCCCGGCAAAAAGTGGGCCCCATTTGGTAAATAAAAAATAAAAAAAACGGTTTAAACAGGTTTATCAGTTCCTTAAAAAGATAAAGTAAAGTCAAGTTTTTTTTCTGTTTGTTTGCAGTCCCTGGAGATGGACCACAGCACTCTGCAGAGGTTGAAGAAGACCATCAAAGCCATCTACACATCTGGACTCGGTGAGTATCTGTGTGGATCCAATTCAAATGTCCCAGAATAAATGAGAGGGCAACCACTAGTCACACCAGTGTTAGTGCAGTCGAAACTAAAAATAATAAAAACACTGTCTCAGCTTGATTCACACAGTTTCATTTTTGTCTTCATTTTAGTGAAGTGAGAATACTGGTCTTTGCTTGTGCTTTGCTATACTTTTATGCATTTGGGGAAAAACATTCACCAGTAACTTTATAAACATGTTTTTGGACCAGGAGCACAACTAGAAAGAAATAATGGGGTGGCAGGAAAGAAAATGAATCATTTAAGGGAAATAAAATACTAATGTATATTATAAAGGGTTAAGACTTTTACAATAACAGTTACATAAAATTGTTTATTTTATTTATTTATATTTTATGGTGACGTATCATTTCTGGTAGCTGGGTATTCCTTGCCAATTGCTGTATGTAGAGTACATTGGGCTTTTATCATTTTATTTTACTCGCCACTAATATTGTAAAAACGTTCCATATTTTGAAAGTGTGGGGCTATGTATGGCATGCTGACATCTCATAGGCTTCTTATTGCCTGTGTCCAAGTGAAGTTGTCTTTTAGTAGAGCCCCTAATGCCCAAATGCTGCTCCTATAGATCCGTCCCTGCACTAGCTCTCATGTCTGAAAAAACTGCACTGCTGGCAAATTCGATATCCATGCATTATTTTTAGATGCTCTGTACAGATCTTGCGCTGTATTGTGTTCAAAGTGCCTCTGATGACATCATAACAGACTGTGGGCTGCGGGTTTATGACAGGGGCCCCTTGTTTTGTGTGTGGGAAGAATGGATGACTCACTTGAGCTGCTGTTTACATATATACACTGCACTATACGGCCGTTTGTCTAAAGTAAATGGCATGCGTGGTTTTGGCAACAGCGCAGTGCCCGCTCCATTTGGACCTCATAATGGGGGTCACGGGGTTCTACAGTGTGTCACACCGGAGTACGTCACCCAAAACCCAAGCATGCATAAGTCGTGAATGTCAAAAATGAGCGGGAGAAGTACAAGATTTGCAAAATATACAATTGTTATATGATTGAAATTTCCCCCATAGCAATCTGACACGATCTGCAGCCATGGTCATACACAGAATTTCAGTCAGTCAGGAGAAGTTAAGGTCCAAACCATGGGTAAGCAAGGTTTAAATCATGGTTAAACTAGGTCTAATCCAAGACTAAACAAATTATAAACAAAAACGACAACAGTCAGAACCAGGATAAACCAGGGTAAACTAGGAAAAAAGTCTGAGCTAGGACTAAACCAGGTCCCAGGGCTTACCCAAACTAAACCAGGTCTACAATTTAACTAAATAAGGTCTAAAACCAGGACTAAACCAGGTCTAAACCAGGACTAAACCTTGAACTAAAAACAGTTGTAATCCGTAATCTGTTGTCTGGTAATCTTTCATAATTATGAATTTACTTTAGTCCCTCCCGTGGCCTCTACAGCAACATCAGATCAGAGTTTATGGGTTACCACTTTGACCAATAGTAGTTTAGTTTTATTTCAGTCCCTCCCCTGACCTCTACAGACTACAGACGACCTACTTTACATCCTACAAGGTCAGATGATAACTTTTTCTTATTTTAGGAAATTTACAGACTACACCTTTAACTAAACCAGGTCTAAACAAGATCTAAACCAGGGCATATTTTTCATGTAAAAGTCAGTGAGTGAGTGAGTGAATCATCCCAACTCAAACATGTATAAATTGTGAATGTGAAAAAGTGGGAGAAACACAAAAACATATCATATAGTTGTATTTGAGCCTGCTTCTAATTTGTACATTGTATAGTGAGTCAGCCCCAGAATGAAGCAACAGTCAGCAGCAGCACTCCCCATGTTTTTCTACTGTTTTAAGTAGAATCATATGGGTCAGTTCCTGTAACATGTCACTTGGACCTCCACCCCCCACTTGAGAACCTTGTAATGTTATATCTGTACGCAGCATAGACTGCACCTCAGTATACTAATATATATTTACTAATATCTGTATATGATCTAGATATCATTATCTGGATACAACATCTAGGTCCAAACTAGGCCTACACCAGGTTAAAGGACATAACTAGGTCCAAACCAGGTCTAAACTGGGTCTAAAATAAGTTAGACCAAGTTGGAACCAGGACTAAATTTTGAACAAATCAGGTTCAGAATGGAAATAGGATTAAACCAGGAATAAAAGAGAACAGAACCAACCATGTCCAAACCAGGACCAGAGTAAACTGTCCAGTCTGGAGTTACTGGTTTTAACTATGTTTAAACTAGATAAACCAGAACTAAACCAGCACAAAAATAGGTAGAACCTGCGTCTAAAGCAGATCTAAACCAGGTTTTAACTGTCATTCTTCAGATTCTGCCCTCAGCCATGTCAGCAGCACTCCCCTTGTTTTTCTCGAGCTCTAAGTAGAATCATATGGGTCAGTTCCTGTAATATGTGACTGTGTAGGACCTCCACCCCCCACTTTAGAACCCCGCAATCAGTCTTAATGTTAGTAATATGAGTCACCCCCTCCCATAAGTCCTACACCCACTTCTCCTTCTCCACTCATCTGCTGGCTGTGTGTGTTCTGGCAAAGTTAAAAAGTAAAAGTGGTTTGTGCTAATGCAAGGTCATAGCAGGGCAATCTTTTACAGGCTAGCATATGTTTTGATATGTCTAAATTGATGTTCTCTTATTTTAAGTAAGAATATAGGGACTTTTTATCCTTGATATCTTCTCTAAGTTAGTGTAAGTCAGTTTAGAATATTTGATGACAGGTGTGTATACGAGTGGATACAATTAAAATTGTTGTCATAAAAACTAAATCTGCTTCATCAAATAGTAGGCTCTGCATGTTTTCGTTGTTAGCTCTGAATGCTGTATAAACACATCTGATCAGCACTACAACACTGGTTTGCTCTGAGGCATAAGGTATGATACTTGAAGACAATAGTGCCTGGAAGTGTATCCACTAGGTTGTACCGGTGTCAGATGTGAGGCAAACATATTATGGCTGCTCTTGATGTTAATATATTTGTAAGTGCCATTCATTTTAGAAGTGGTTAAGCCATAGGCTATGGAACAATATGGAACTACGAGATATCATAGATAGCCACTACAATATTACTTAATACTAGCACCAAAACTCCATGCACAAGAAGTGCTGTTCTCAAGGCAAATAAATGGAGAGGGTTTAGAGGATGGGCATCCACTCTAATGTAAACAAACCTGCAAAAGAACCAGGTTGATTCTGTGTGGCAAGAACTGGAGCAGCCATGAAGTCTTCAGTGACCAAAAATGATTACATGCAGTTCTAATTCTTTATTCTTTATTAAATCTTTCCTCTCATAAATTCAGTGTGGACAAGGTAACCCGCGTTTACTTCTTGTTTAGTCTGAATGAACATCTGCAGGTTTTGGCGACTCAGCTCTTTCTGTGTTGTTTCTATTGTCTGTCAAGCACACGTCCTCACATGTTGATTTCCTTACACTTTTCTTTAGTAAGCCCTAAGTTTGAACAGCTGTATCTATGAAACCGTACGATCCAAAATGGGGCCAGACTGTTTTCTGTTACCCATTTTATCAACAGTCTAAGGCCACAGGGGTCAAGACCTTTGAGACAGTGAACCCTAAATAAGACGTATAGGTCCCTAGGTTAGACCGAGATCAGCTAAGAACCAGGACTAATTTATCCCATATGTCAGACTGGTTAAAATACTGCTTTAGGGCACTTCAGAGTATCACTTTCAGATTTGTAACCTAACTATTAATCATTATTGTAGACAGGCTGCATGGGCTGGATGATGCGGCAAAGTCCTTGTAAACTTCATTTCTATACCTTTTTGAAGAAATAGAACAATAGCCTATTTAGAGCAGGACATGCATGTTATTATTAATTAAAAATGCCCCAAACCCTCATTTTGTAAAGTCTGAGCAAAGTCTGAGTAAAGTGTGAGCAATGAGGCCCAATCACAGAGGAGCTGTTTCAGACAGAGGGAGTGTGAGCATTGAGACCCAATCTCGGAGGAGCTGTTTCAGACAGAGCCGTGAGGCCCGATCACAGAGGAGCTGTTTCAGACAGAGGGAGAGTGAGCCGTGAGGCTCGATCACAGAGCATGCACGGGTGGGGTAGGTGAAGTTAGCTTGCCCGATGCCCTATTGTTTAGCCGCATGGAGCTTGTGTCTGTCCGCGGTGCAGAGAAGAGTCTCAAAGACCATTTAAGTTTACTATTTTAATAGCTCTCCAAATTAATTGTTTCCTTAATTATTTTTAATGGGTCAATTTGAAAAAATAACACAAATATTTAACACACTATTTTTAACAGCCCTAATGAAATGGTGTCCAAGCTCTGTGCGGCTAATGCTAGTTGTGGCTAACAGTGATGCTAGTTCCAGGCCAGCCTAAAACTCTTTGAAGATTCTGCAGACGCTAAAATCTTTTAATATTAATATTTATTTTTAATTGGAAACGTTACCTCTGAAATAATGTGGTATTGTGACGTGAAGATTGACCTAAATGTGAATAGCTATTGGCACTGCTCCATTTATCACCCTATTTCAAAAGAAAAAAAATTGCAATCTTCTGTAAATTGAAAAAACAAATCTTATTTCACCATATTAGTAATAATGTGTTTTGGTCTTGTTTTTCAGCTCATATGGAGAATAAGGAGCACTACATTGAGGTGTTGGAGAACCTGGGAAACAGTCACCTGACCCAGGACAACAATGAGATGTCTACGGGCTTCCTTAACCTGGCAGTGTTCACCAGAGAGGTCACTGGGCTTCTTAAAAACCTGGTGAGACACAGTACATACACAGTTACAATGTTCCCCATATATGTATGAGCCTATGATAGCCTTGAAGAAAAATCTACATATTGATAATTTTTTTAATCACAACACTACATTTGTTAATCAAAATAGGCTATTCTGGAAAATTCCATTTATTTCAATTTTTATATTTCAACTTAGCAGACACAGATTATGAACAAATTAATAAATCTCATTCATTTAGATTTTTAAACACACATGTATAATTCTTTGGCTGGTTGGGGTTGTTGAGAAACTGCACTGTAGAAGTTGACAGGAGCAAAATCGAGAAATAACTTTAACTAACTTCAACTAATCTAGGCCATAAATATAGTTCAGTTCTAATGTCAAGTGAGTAACCACATATTAGTGGTATCGTTAGTGGTAAAAGGTAATAAAATATACTTCCTACCTTTTCATAGGAATCAGTATCCATCTGGTAAATCAAAATGTACGGTAATTATTGTGCAAGTTACAACTCACTCTGTATATGGAGGTGAAAATATTGTTGGCGTGTTTATATGCCCCATGACTGAGTGAATGTGAGTCAGTCTGGGTCCATTGGTGTTTTTAGCAGCTGTGAACCTCCCCGCTGCGGGGGGGGGGG
>JAVQKC010160561.1:0-18009 GCA_036025475.1 Philypnodon macrostomus
CCGCACACTTGGGCGTACCCCTCTGTGTCTTCGGCCCTGCCCATTTTTGTGGAATTTTTGAAAAATTGTCTGGGGGCGGAGTTAGCCTCTTACAGGGGGGTTAGCTCCACTTTAAATAAAAAGGGGAAAAGTCAGGTAGTGCAGCTTTAAGGTTTCTTTATGTAGTGGTTGATGTGAGAGAAGAGAATGAATAAACATAAATGGAGACAGATGCAGTGGTGCGCCCTGAACAGGCAAAAAGAGAAAAATTAGTTACTCTTTGTGAGAGATGAGTATGGTACTACATCAGGGAGACGTTTTGGAAATAAAGTCAGAGAGAGCTGGTTTGGACATGTACAGAGAAGGTAGAGTGAATATACTAGCAAAAGGATGCTGAGGTTAGAGCAGAAGACCTAGAGGAAGACCGGACAGGGAGATATAGGGATGTAGTGAAAGAACAATTGGAAGTTAATTGGAGAAGACAATGCAGAGGATAGGGCCTCGTTGGAGGCAGATAATTGCCAGGGTGAGTGACTCTTGAGGACAGGTGTATGGGAAGGGTGAGCTTGGAAATGACCACAATTGTACTACATGTTTTACCCAGTGTCTTGATATTCTTTTGGCTGGTGGATCAGGGACAGGGATCTCCACAGGGAAAGGGGATGAGGCCAGGAGCGGAGTATAGTCCTTTTCTTTGGACTGGTCTTTGTTGTCATCCATGTCCTTCTCTTCAGAGATTACATCACATCTTGAAGATTTGGCACACGTCTTTCTCACTTCTTCACATGCCTGAAAAACACTAGCTCACTCTGGCAACAGGTCTAACATTTACTGCATGTGTTAGAAAATGCATTACCTTGTCTATTGACTTCCCAAAAGGCCAAAGAAAGTAACAGCCCATTTTCCAACAGAGTTTCCCTGGAAAATGATATTATATGATATTGAAATTAATCTATATTTCAGGGTTGCACTCTACAAATAAATATGCATGAAAATTACTATTACGTTTCTGCAAACATCATACCATAAACTGCACCAAGGATTGTAAGAAACATCACAGGACAAATGAGGAAGTAGATCAGAGATATCCACCATCCAAATAATAGGACATAAACGACATTGCCACATGTGACTGAAGAGCCTGTAAGATGAATTACTGAGTGTTACTGTAAATCATCTGTAAACACAAATCTACATAATGTCGGCAACAAAAGTAAAAACCGTCTTGATGTCGGACAGTGCTTAGGTCCGAATAAAGCTCTTTGTCAATGTCTGATCTGCCTTCAATTGGTTTCTCTGTTACATTGCCCTTCCACTTCCTGAAACCAAACTGAAATAGAAAGACTCTGATTAAATCAAGCTGTAGGGAAATCATTTCAGCTTTTAATGAAAATGACGTGTTTCTCACCTTGTAGTTGTTGGCCTCCCTATGTGCTTCTACCTCGTTGTCAGCTCTGATAGTCGTTTTTGTGGTGCCATCGTGCCAGCCTTCTTCCCCGTACCATGATGCTGTAGAGCGGGGGGAGCCGCCATGTCCCCCTGTAAACACAAACATTTTTGACCAAAGCCCAAGTCTAACTTTGTGAGTATTACTAAATCCCTCTCACCTCTGTGGACAGTGAGGAAACACTTGGGTGTGTAGTGGCAGAAGTGGTGTGCTGAGGATTCAGGAGAGGGCGTCTCTGCAACGCCGTGATCTCCATGATGTGGACCGAGACCCAGGCGCTCTGTTTGGGAAGGTCGTCGTGGTAACCGATGATGGTGCTCGTGGTCTCCATGGTTTTCTAAATTAAATACGATTCAAAAATAATTTGGGGAGAAGAAGTGATTCTTTTGAGCCACAGCACAGTCGTAGTTATCATACACGTACCATGACAGTACTGTACAGTTTATATCCGACACATTGGTGGGACATTATAGCTTAGATTCACAAGACCTGCCCAGAAATATGGGTTAGGCTATAATTAGCATTTGAGTACTGACAATAATAGGCTTACCATAGTTGTCAATGGTCACATTTATCAGTCTTTTCGAGATGTTATTGTGTTCAGGTTAGAGTTAGACTATGTTTGGGGTAAAATTGTATTTTCTCTGGCAGCCATTTACACACTGTTGCTCTGAGCACTGACAGTACTGTACTGAAAACACGCTGAGTGTATAGAAGTGATTTCAAGTACCACATACAGAATACTGTAATATGAAGGTGAGCAGATTGTCTGATACTGTGGGACAACACTCTCCACGAGTCCCTTAGAAATGTGTGACTAACAGAAACCTCCTGAGAGTCATGCAGAGTGGCCCGTTAATAAACTGAGCTGCTGCCAAAACTGATGCATTATCAATGCACTGTGACACGGACATGGTGTAGGCTATATGTTATCAAGCCAAGCTTAAATTTTATTTTATTTTATTTAGTTTTGACCAACTACCACCAAAGCCAACAAACTTAATAAAGAAAGAACTATGGGACAAATCACAATGTATTTAATATTATCAGGGTATCTATTGTCACTTAGAGCCACCATATCTGACAACTTGTCTCCTCACCAGTGAGAAGATAAAAAAGATCATCTCTTTATCAGCTGATATCTACAGGTGTGGGTGGTGATTTATGTTAGTTTATTAATTCAACTACTACTCATAGAGATAACGCACTAATAATAAATAGAGAATAAATATAAAGAGCCACTTGAAGAACCCTAACTTCTTGTTGTATTAGTTTATTAAGAGAACTTGTAGGACTTAATATTATGTCGCCTACGCGCTCACCTGGATGTGAATAGTCCGCCGTGGACCTCCGCCGCACATTGTCTGCATCATCCGGCATCAGCCAAGCCTTTCTGTGCGACATGTTGTGGGTTTAGTCCGTGACAGAAGTACGAGTTTCTGTATCACACAGTCTTTTATAAAGTCCCCCGGACCTCTCATGAAACTAGACAAACACACGGGCGCAAGGAAGAAGGTGGGAGGGACCCGTGGAACTAGCCACTAAGGAATGAACGTTTAAATCTCGCGCCAGACTGTTGGTTCTCGCGAGAAATGTTATTTTACTGTAATAACCACTACTGCAATTTCTACCAAAGCAATTAAATATATACATGGATACGTAAACAAATCGAAACAGCTTGACAATGCCACTTTTATTGTAATAAAAATAACTATTTCCAATGTTATTTTCATTAAAAGTCCAAATAAACTTAACTGAGTGTTTGGGGAAAGGCTACAATCTTTTCGAGTAACTACAGCCAGACTAACTATTCAACATAAATATTGTTCTCATGTGCATGATACAAACTAATTGGACAAACTAATTATCATCAAAATTAATGCATGCATCATTTATCCACAATAGATGACATAATAAAAGTTGGATTTGGTTACAGCACACATATAGGCACAGGTGAGAGCATTTTTGTAATACAAGTCACCCTTCCCTTTAAGCATCTCAGCAGAGTTGATATAAATTTGTACAAAATTCTGCCATACTCCAGAACCAATGAACAGTCTATACAACAGTATGTACAATGTCCAACATAAACAGCAAATGCAACAGGTCTTTTGTGCAGGTGCAAAATAACACTGTGGAGAATGTAAGAGTTAAAAATCCTTGAAAGGAAATACATACAGCCTCTGGTACGAACAGTTACAATAATATTTACATTGTATTGTGGATACATTGTGTGCAATTGTGTCTGTTTAAAGACAGGCTACTCAACACATTTTCATTTCAATCCTAACAAGAGGCTCTACGCTTCTTCTGGGGCTTAGGCCTGAATATCAGCTATGAAAAGCAAATGTGTCGCTATGCTAGAAAAGGCAGCAATCCTCAGTGTAATTTCTGAAGCTAAAAGTGAAAAGGCTGTAAATAACACATCTGAAAACTTCACTTATAGAACACACTATGAAAACTGTATACATCTTACATCAAAGGACATACAATGAAATCCAATGAATAATGGAAAAATAAAGTAATTAATGTTGTTAGTTGTAGAAAAATAAAAAATCTGAGACAATAACAGATACTTAGATAGATAGTAAAAAGTAGGGTGTGTAAAACCATCACAAGCCAAACAATATACGAAGAGCTGTGTTTGTGAACATTATAGCCAATTTGTCAGTGCAAAAATGTGAATTAGACAAACACTGTATATGGATATCATACAATAGTATTATTAATGACTGTTATGCTCAAAAGCTCATAGTCAGAATACAGTTGTTCTATACAGCTATAATAAACATATGATGTATGACGGAAAATTATTCTAAAGTGAAAATGCAGAACTAAACATTTGAAAATCACTTTGCTATAAACAAAATCCAACCATGTTAACCATGTTAACCACGTTAACCATGTTAACCACGTTAACCATGTTAACCATGTTTCAGTCAATACAGTTTCAAGCCATGTACAGTTTAGCTGCCTCTTTTGTGATTGTGGACAGTACAGACACAACAAATAAACATATTTGAAAATATTTCATAAATGCATGTGTTTTACATTTGATCCCTTTAAATTGTTCTAAAACATGTATAGTCCCATGGGCCTTCACAACTGGGTGCACTTGAGTAAGAAAATAAAGTATCCAGCACTTCTTGTAGCTTACTGTCTGTGTACCACAAAACTGTTAATGTTAAAAATCTGAGTCTGCATCCATAAGCTCTGCCTCCATGAGGTTTGTCCTGGAGTTTATGGGTCCTGCCCAGCGCCCTCCTGGGACTCGGGACACATGAGTGAATCTATCAGAAAGCTCATTGTTCTGGTCCACTCTTCTACCGTAGCCCCCCACTGCACAGGGCTGCCAGCTTGAAGTGGAGGCCATATGTCGCGGGTTGAGGCCCAGGTCCTCCGGGCGCTCACTGATTGGCTGGTGGTCAGACATGAGGTTGTTCCTGCAGCTGGAGTAGAGGCAGGGTTCCTCACAGCACAGAGGAACGTCCTGGTAAGAGCCTGGCAGGACAGTCTCCTCCAACTTCTGCTGCTGCCTCAGGTTGGCCACCAGACTCGAGTGGTTTGGCAGTTTGGGCAGACGAGGCACAGAGCTACGCCCAAACTCACGCTGTGGATAAGTGTGCTGTGGATAAGTCTGCTCCTCCACCTCCTCCGTAGGACGTACCTCCTTCTTTCTCCTCCTCTTCTTCTTCTTTCTCTTGATCATCTCAGGAGAAATCTCTGCTTCTACCATCCATAATCGGTTCCTCTCCTCTGGAGGGGGCACTGTGAAAAAATCAAATGTATTAAACTTTTATTTGAATAACAAACATGACAAAATGTTAGTGTCAGTTGTGTGATGTAAGCGTAAATGGTGTGACCCGCTGCTCTTACCAGGGGTCCCAGTGGGGGTCACAGAAATATCCTGAGGCAGAATAGCGCCTCTCCTGGCCACCATTTTAGTCACATGTTGGGCCCAGGCTGATGACATGTCATTTGACGGTTCATTGATTTCAAAATTGATTCCAGCTATAAAGACAAAGCCAGCATTTAGAGAATAATTCTAACAGATTAGACCCACTCACAAATAACCCTTAGGTTTCACAGACACTCACCTACAGGACCGTCATGTGAGACAGTGTGCATGCTGAATGACAGCTCCTTCTCTGGGTTCTGATGGAGCTCCTTTCTCATTGCAAAGGCCTTCGCTATCATCTTGCTTTTCTTGATTCTTTTAGGTTCATTATCGCTGCGACCAATAATTCTACAAAAGTGAATTATTAAAGAGTAAATAAGAGATGTCCTGCATGTACCATAAAGCATACACAATACTAAAAAAGGTCAAAAGAGATATTTACTGGCAGTATTACAAGGGCTAAGAATCACTGTTGACTCACTTGAACCAGGTGCGTTTCCAGATGAGGATGGTGGCTTTAGTCCAAACCCAGGTGCTCATGGCAATACCTGTCCCGAACATGGAGAACAGGTTGATCTTCTCCACCATAAGACTGGGCCTGTTCTTGATGGTGCATTCCGGGATTGGTTTGTTGGTCTGATATGCAATAGTCACATTTGCTTCACACCTGTTGACGATATCAGAGAAAATCAATCATGTGTTTTCAGCAACCCACTGCTGCCAGTAGGGGGCCTTTAAGGGGAGGGTGGTTGGTGTTACATATTGAGGGGTAAGTCTGGGTAAGGCTGTCAGTTGTGGGTAAGAGCATTAACTGTTGGACAGTCAGTTAGTTGCTATATGTATGTTTCATATCAAGCACTGATTTAGTGAGCAGTTTTATACATAGAAGGTGACCTACAGGACATAATATCTGAAGCTTCTCTCCCATTCAGCCTGGTTAAAGAAATCATAGAAGTGACATCCAAATGTGATCAAGACAAAACCAAAGGCAAGGAATCCAAATATACCTAACAGAAAGAAATAACAGAAACAATGTGTGAATGTGTGACAACACTCATCTCATTCATATAGACAAGGAAAAGCAGTGCTCGCACGTACCAAGTCTGAGCATTGTCTCATTGATTTTGCTGGCAGCTTTTTCACTTAACAATCCTGGGTGGTTACTCTTGATTGAAAACAAGGTCATCACCCCTACAAAAGGACATGTTAAAATGAGTTTATGACAAATATATGCTGATTACTATAATGTGAAAATGTGCTCACCCCGAATAAGGAAATAACCACCAACGACTAAGACCACTCCGATGGGTGCCAGCACAAAGCCCGCTCGGAATCTATAGTTCTTGTAGCCCACAAAACATATTCCACTCACTGAGTCTCCATCCACCTATAGTATACAAACACGAGGGGAGTCTGTTCTTGATTGCACTCACATCATTTGCACATGTATATTTGGACATGTATTCCCCCATTTGCACATAAATACTTGAACACCTATGCCCCCATTTGCACATGAATATTTGGACACATATTCCCCCATTTGCACATAAGTACTTGAACACCTATGCCTAATGTATCACATATATGTACATAGTCTTTAACGTTTTACACTTTACTTTTATATATATATATATATATATATATATATATATTCTCATTTGCTGATCTTTGTTTTCTACTATTGTATTGTTGGCATCCAGTCCGGGCAGCAAAGTAAGAATTTCATTATGCAGGGAAACATGTTTCCTACTGTGCATATGACAACACTTTTAATCTTGAATCTTGAATCTTATTCCCCCATGTGATCACTACAGTATATTTGGTACCATATTTGCTGATACTGTTTCATGGATACTGGCCTTCCAGTGATGAAGTTGGATTGTGTGCTGTAGTTTTCCGAAAGTTGTTAAATTTTTGTCAAAAATTTTACTTCATACCCCATAGTGTGCCTGACATTAGACTTTTAGATCAAGCAACATTTACCTAAGAGCTGCCTCATCTGCGTCTGCCGCATCACCTCTTTACAAACAACCTCAGGCCATCCGTGCACACTTCTTCATCAGAGAGGCCAAACAGACTGCACTGCCTACACTCTAAAACATTTCAGGATGATGATAAACATATTCAACGCACAACCTCTCCTGACTCAGCTGCCGACTCATAACCCCAGTTGTTTGGAGTGTGCCAGGCGCGGTGGCAAACTGCAGCCGATACGATTAAAAACACACAACGTTTGACGCAGGGCCGTTGGCAGAACATCAATTCTCCCCAGAAATGTCAAGACAAATGAATATAGGGGAATAGTGGGTTATAGTGGGTTATAGGAAATACAGCCCAATCCTTTCAAAGAGTTGCATGAGAAGATGTTGCCCCCAAAGCCCCTGAATAGAAATAGCAGCAACCAATTAATACAATTTCACTTGATGGAATGAATATGCATTAAGTCTGTCACATTTATAGCTATTATGTTATTAATGTTGTTGCCAAATGTAGTTTGAAATAGTATTTCATTCCATTTCTTCCATTTTTCTGGGACCAGGGCACAGGAAATGCTCAGACTTTCCTCTTCCCAGACACTTCCTCCAGCCTCTTCAGGGAAATAGAGAGATTGTAAATTTCAACAAAAAAATACAAAATTGCTTGTTACCTTTTCCCAACACACATATAATACAAAGTGATATATTTGAAGATATATTGCATATTATTTAGATCACATTCTCAGTGTCCCCATTAGTCAAAAAAGTCCTACTAGTATACAAACATTATTTTATTAATATTATAATAATAAATCTAATAGGTTTGGACATATTTGCCATACCATCAGCCAAGTCTCAGTAGAATGAAAAAGGCTTGTCTTTGGCAGTACATAAGAATGTCTTATACCATTATATACCATTATAAACCAGAGCATGGCCAGGGTCAAGATGCATGGTGTAGAAGCCAAAGTAAAGAGGGTCAGACACTTGTAACACATGAATAAACAGAGGTCACATCTATCATCTTCACTGTACACTCTCTGTTTGTACTCATTTCAATATGTTTTGCTCATCTAAATATGCTGTTGCCTTTTGAGGTTTCACACATCTGCTGCACTGGGCCATAATGAGATATTAGTCATTCTGCCTGTTTCTGCAGCATACACCATGATTCATGTAAATATTGAAATGACATTTCTGTTGGTAATTGG
Organism: Philypnodon macrostomus; assembly: GCA_036025475.1. Lineage (NCBI taxonomy): Eukaryota > Metazoa > Chordata > Actinopteri > Gobiiformes > Eleotridae > Philypnodon > Philypnodon macrostomus. Next base: position 8,512 of record JAVQKC010160561.1, read on the forward strand.
TCAATAAACCGAATTTATGAATGCATTTGAATAATTTTACCTTTGTTGACAGTTTTTTGGCAAATTAAAATGGGTTCACAGTTTTTTTCTGGTGAAGAGTACAAATATGTACCAGAAAAGCTGTCTTGTCTCCGCAAAAAAAACAAATCTGCAATCTCGTAAAGCTTTTGTCTTCAAAATTGCTTTTCTGAGAAATTTTGGAAATTGCTACATTTGAAAGAATGTAATGTGAGTGTGTTCTGCAGAGTGAAGTAAAAATGTGAGTTCTCTATTGTATCAAAAAATGAAATATAATTAAAAACTTGTTCAAGAGTGCCCCCTTCAATATCAAAAAATCAATATCCAAAATCGTCCATGGCCCCCTTAAACCTAAATCTTCTGTCAACATACAAAACTTACCTATTTCATCAATATTTCTTGAAGATTACATATATATTTTGGCTTATATGTCTTAATCTCTGGATCAATGTACCTGTCTGCATCATCGAGAACCAGAAACCTAGCAATCCAAATATTTATCAAATTATTGTTTTGACAATCCTCTCTTTTTCACACCGGGTACACTAATTAAAAGAGACACAAACATGACTCCACTGTTCATTCATGTTTTTTCTGCACTTTCAGAATCACTGTTAGTACAATGTAGTTGAATGTGGGCTGATTTGGGCCTTGCCAAATGCATTACCATATCCATCTGGTGTCTGATTCCTCCTCCACACCTCTCCACCCTTTGGCACTTATTGCCCCTGACAGTGGATCGGCCCTGACCAGGACAAGGTCAGGTTGTTGGCGTATGTTGTAGTTGTGCCACCTGATATGCCACATGATCCCTGAGCTGCCTGTGGGCGCGTTGGGCTGGCAGGTGACATAACGGAAACAAGGCCGGGTGCCACAATCTGGGTCACATATTTAGTAACTGTAAAAATTGTCTACCTCGATTCTTCTGTTTTTTTTGTGTCAGAGAACATTTTACATTGTGGTTTCATGTAAAGTAATCTTTGCTGAAGTCAGTTCTGAAAGCAAGTCCTCATTTATTGTTGCAAAATATCAAAATAGTAAATCAGGCTTTTTCTAGGGAGGTTTCATCCAATTTTATTCAAAATTTATACCTCGAGCTTGTACCAGCAACTATGGGCCAGAAGTGGTGGCAACCCTTGATAATGTTGGTATATCTATTTTTAGTTTGATGTGTGGTTTTCTCTCTATGTGAGCATTTGCCTCAGGTGTTGGCTTCACTGTCGACCACAGCACCAAGTTGTATGTGGGTCAGTGATGGCAACACAGTGAAATACAGCCAGATATCAGCAGCAGACAGGCAAACAGACAGACAGACAGACAGACAGAGAGACAGAGAGACATACAGACATGTAGGACAAATGGGCCGAATATTGTATCACTGAAAGGTGTGGGATTTGAAAATCTGTCAAACACAAAATAATAAAAATAAAATGTGATTAACTGTAACCTATGGCTTAGCCTGTTATGTTAAGGTGTGATTTTATAATAGAGAGCAAAAGGCAACGTAATCTTAATTGAAAATCAGTCAAACATCCAAACTCACTTTCTACGCTTACTCTACATCACAAAATGAATTATCAATGAATTAAAGGGGCCATATTGTGCACCTTTGTTCAACACTTTCTAACTCACTCTGGACACCTTTAGTTTAGCATTTATGTTTTAGAACTTAGTGTTACAACCTGGCAATGCTAGGGTGAAGGGAAGTAACAAAAAAACCAAGGTGTAAAATGGTCAAACCAAAATTATTATTTATTTAAAAGGAATGTAAAGATAATGTCATAACCCGGTTCATTGATTCATTTTACAAGTGCTCAACCAAAAGTAAGGCAAAAATAACAATACCATGGAGTGTGCCAGTCTGTAGAGTCAGTGGTGTAAGCACGTGCATGGTTGTGTGCCAGATGTACTGGGTGTAGTGTTGTATAATGTCAACTAAACTAAAGAAACAACAAAGGACGAGGTGCAGCGTGTGCAAGGTGCAGCCTGGGAGCAGAGTGCACGAGGTCTGCCGTACGTGCAGTGCGTCGGGCCCACTCCAGCTTCACCTGCACACATACATAATCACAGAACACGGCCACACAGAGGAAGGGGCCGTGACAATAACAAGAGAGTCCACAAAGGGTCAAAAATAAATTTAATGTCAAGTTAAACTATGAAATCAAAACACAACTGACCAACTAAAGACAAATAGTGTCAAATAAATCAAACATATCGAAGTCACAAAAGTCACAATATAGAGCTAAGTGACAATACGAAGAGACACAGGTCAAAGTGGCATGCTGTTCACAGAAAATCCCAGCGACCAATTAGGACAGGGGCTTTGAACACAGTCCACCAATCGGAGGAGAAGGCTCCAACAGCAGAGTTTACATAAAAAAAGAGGGAATCCAAATAATTAAACAATAATTAAGTAATAATTAGTAATAAGTAATAATCCCGAGAAGGTCATCACTTCAGCTTGCCCATACTGACTCAGATTACTCAAACCTGCATGCATGAAAAGTCAAAGTAGTAGGAGCCCTTTAATGATAGTCGTAGACCTATAAGAAACTGTTTGGATGCTCTGGTGTTTTCCATTGCTTACAGTGACATGTATTGAATCATGAATGTGTCCCGATGCTGACTGTGCTCTCTCACACTGACCTATATTCAGATGGAGGTGTTACTATCAATTTTATTTGGAGCCTTTTAAACATAGAACATCTGTTTTGTGTTGTTTGGATGTGTAGTGCCAGGCTGAAAATGGCAGTAGATAAACTGACTTTTTACCTGCCAGCGCATGTCCTTGTAAACCGCTCAACCACTGTCATTATGTTTAAAAGTAGTATCTATTTTCTCATTTTGTATTGTTAAGGGTGTTAGATATAGTTTGTAGTTCTGACCGATGTGAAACGTTGTCTAAGCATCAGTTCAGGGACACTGAGTAACCATTACCTGGTACCCTAGCTTGTAGTATATTTATAGGTTATGTCATGACATCATTGGTTTGTTTATCTCTCAGCAATGTTTGTGGTTAGAGTTGGTTAGAGTTTAATAAAAAAAAAAAAAATAGCAGGGACAGTATGTAAAGGGTTAAGGGTGAATGAAATAGTAATAGTAATGACATACAAGGCTGTGGTTCTTGCTTACATGATAGCAAATGGATTCACAACAGATTCCTAAAGCGCACTCCCTGGAGCAAAGCCATATACACTAAAGTTGTGGTTGTCGACTGGCGGCTCAGGGCCTAAAAGTGGAACATCCAGCTATAGGTGAATGAAAACAGCTGTCCATGCCATGTTTCTGGTAATGGAATGCAAGATATGTAGTTACATGGAAATCTAATGTATTCCCTGTAGTAGATAAGCATATTTCGTCAAGCAGATACCAACAAAGCCACATAGACTAAGCCAAGTATCAATTGATGGTTGTGGACCAAAAGTGGGTATGAGGAGGTTGATCAGAGTTTTAGCAAAGTATAAATATTATATTAATTACATAAGAAATAACACATCTGAAAATGCATTCGTCATAAAGATTGCAGTAATTATTTAAGTAATTTGGTTCAGAAAGACGTGGGTCACAATAATATTCATCAGTGAGTTTATTTAATGTAGTTATGCACATATAAAGTAAAAAAAAATGATCAAGAATTCAGGACACAGACAATGGTCCAAGAATTCAATTGTATTGCTAGAACCCTGTCTGTGAGTACTTCTTATTTTGTCAAATGATATAAAATGTTACAATGCTGAGGTATTTTTGCTGAGTTCTGTATTATTTTTTTTTTTATCCCTGTGGCTATGTGCTACCATCTGCCTTTTGCCCTGTATTGTACATGTGAATATTTCAGCAAAATCTTTTTTATTCTTGAGACAACTTCACTATGGCAACAATACCTCACATGATGTTTTCAACTATATTCACAGCCATTTCCAAAAACATCATCATACATTATTGGGATCTCCTCTTGTGTGTGTCTATTCCACCCAGTCCTGACCAATATAAAAACTGCACTTTGTATGAGATAGTAACTTGGTCATGCAGCTTCCTGTCAGTCGGTCTTTGCATCAGTTATTTCGTTGGTTCATTGTTGAATATTTCTGTCTTCGCCTGAGAGAGTTTTCCTGGGTCCCTCCTCCTTCTGTAGGTGGTAGGGTCAAACGCACCACTTCATGCATTAATTCATAAGAAGTTGAGCTGAATGAAGGGCTGCAGAAATATTGGCTTAGACTCCCTCTCTCCCTGTAGAGCTCCAGATGTTCACTTTTCAGTTTGGAGTCTAAGGTTCCACTTTGTATAGTCATTAAACTAACTTAATTGTAATGACGCAAAACAAAAGTTGAAGTTGAGGATCAGGAAGTGACCTGTAACAGTATATCTGCAATAAACTGTTCATTTCATTGGTTTAAACTGTGATAAGACCTGGTCCGAACTAAGACTACCCTGGGTTAAAATCACATCTAAACAAGGACTTCATAATAACCAAACCAGAACAAAAATATAAACCAGTACTAAACATGGTCTAAACCACAACTAAATCACCTAAACCAGTACTACGGCAGGACTAAACCAGGTCTAAAAAAGGGTGGAAGTATGCCCAACCTGTCCTTAAACCAACTAAGCAGTGGGCTGCATGTCAAAATCAGCCCCCTACAAGAGCAGAACTTAAACTGATCTAAATTCAACTAAATCAAGGCTCCATAGTTCCAATAAAATGAGCCACCAGTGGGACGCATACCACAGTTTGAGAACATCTGGAGTAGACCAAAGTCATAGCTACAGTTTTCTGATAACTTTGGATGATGCATTGTCAGGTGAATGTTGTTTATGTACAAAATGTTCTCTTAATGCAAAGTCATAGAGCTTATAAATAACATGTAAAAGTGCATTAGTGCAGTGTTGTTTGGAGCTTTCAAACACTAGTCTGGTCCAAGCGCACTTTGGCAGCAACAGTTGATGGATGCAATGTCCAACCTGACTGCAGAAATGGCAAAAATAAAATAAGAATTGGTACACAGGGCAATAAATCTCAGGGTACACCTCCAACAAAAAGTCAAAGAGAAAAGAAGCACTAATAGCACTTCTTGGAGACCTCCAGCATAAGCCTGAAGAACTCTTATCTTGCAATGTTCCAAATAAAAAAAAACAATTTAGTTCAAGAGTAAATGCTCTATCTGTGAAGCCACAAAGCATATTATGCAAACAATCTTTTATCTCAATCTCCATTTGTTTATTTCTGACTTCCTGCAATGTTTACTCAATCTTTACATTTTGTTTTGTCTTGGGGACCTGGTCTGCAAATGAGTTTTGAGCTAGATGGCCTATGGACATTGCATCGGTTGCATGTGAAATTGTAACAATGCGTTTTGTTCTGTCCCTATCAAATAAATCAATAAATAAATAAATAAATACATACATACATACATACATACATACATACATACATACATACATAAATAATAAAATCCAAATCTAGCCAGTATTTTTGTTCTGTCCCTATCAAATAAATAAATAAATCCAAATCCAGCCAGTATTTTTGCTCTGTCCCTATCAAATAAATAAATAAATAATAAAATCCAAATCTAGCCAGTATTTTTTAGTTTTTTTTAATACTATTGCTTATTGCTATCAGCATCTTGTTAGAGGTCTCACAACTTCCACAGCAACTTGATTTAACACAAAAAGTAAGCTTTTAAGAGACTGGATTTATATACACTTTAGCTTGAAATTCCCTTAGACTCAGCTGTATTGTTCTTATAGAGGGCAATCCTACACATTTCATTTTCTCTTGTCAACCTCATCTTTCTATTTACCCAAAGTGGATCATAAGAGGCCTTCACAGCTCATCAAGTTACTGTGTAGGTCATAAGAATTGTATAATAAATCACCTGGCAGCCAACCTTGACTTGTTTTCAGCTGGCACTTCCAATACGTCTCTAACCCCTTTTAATAAAGTAGGAACCAGAAATAGCAGCATTTGCCAAAGAACTAAGACTTAATATTACAAGAAGATTCAGGTCAGCTTGTTGGCTCCGGGGCAAGTGTATGAATGCTTAACGCACAACTGAGGACTGAGCATTAATGCATGAGTAATACTTCTAAACCTGGCAGCAACACACGGTGATAGCCACTTACATTTATATTGAGTTTTCATTTGAGTGTTTTAGCATTTGTGTTTAGTGTTTAAAGGCAACCTACCTCAGACTGCTAATAATAATGCATTGTCTTTTGTTTTACGCCGTTTTGTAGTTGACTAATCCAGCCGCGGGAGTCACAGTGTAGTCCCAAGCCTGGATAAATGGAGAGAGTTGAGGCACAAAGAAAGTAGATCAAGTGTGTTAAAAGCTGAAAGGAACAGTGTTATTTTAGTCAAATGTAATGAGTTTAAATCTTCTGTACACATACAATGTCAGAGACAAACATACAATTCAGGATGCGGAGTGATGCAATTGTAGGAGTAGAGTAGTAATATCAGGGATTCTTAAAGACGTATTTTATCATCTCTTCATGACTAGCTTTCCACTGAAGTATTCCTTCTATGTGTAAAGCCTATAATGTTACAATGCTCAAATGTATGTCTTTTTGAGTGGTTCCTTGTAGTTATATCAAGAGCTGCAACTACTGTCAACATTACATCCATTAATTCATCTTCTTTAGCAGTAACACTTACATAGCCCCTAACTACATTGTATCTACCTCATTAAGTACAATGTAATACACTGTGTAACAAACTACAACTACATTGTACCTAACCCTAACCTTAACCATTCGGTATGTACAATATAGTTACATGTTATTACAGTTTGTTACACAGTGTATTACATTGTACTAAATGAAGTGGGAATAGGAGTTGCTCAGGCAGCTGTCTAGCCTGGCAACTATGGGCCTTCAATGGCATATAAGCAAGTGGGCAGTTAGTGGCAGAGCTAACACTTAGACAGGCATTATTTCACCAAGCAAAGCACAGGGATGATTATGTGTTGACTGGCCTCAGGATATATCAAATTCTCATCACCATTTAAGAAACGAATGTCAAACTTGGGTCACGTATGTGCACATGTGAGACTGGAGCCTCACATGTGAGACTGGAGCCTCACATGTGAGGCTCACTGGAGCCTGGATGCGGCTGCTGATGCATTTAAAAATTCGCAAAAACAAATCACCATTTTGAATATTTTAAATCCTCAAATCTGTGAAGCGACTGCAAATGTTATTTATTTATATGTCTACAGAACTACACAAAACATTATTACAGTTGTTATGGTGCCTACCCATGTGCTTTTCTGTGTAGATTTACATCAGGGGTGTCCAAACTATGGCCCGGGGGCCAAATGCGTCCCGCAGAGCAATTTTTTTGTGGCCCTCAGGCTTCCCTCTCAATTGGCCCAAATTGTGTTTTCACTGCATGAGACTCTACATAAACAAATGCTCTTTTTTAGTTGATATTATTTTTATTTTTTTTCACTTTTCTGTGTCGTTATAATATAAGCCAGAAGATATGTGGCCAGTAAACGCCTACAACCGAAGGGGACTTTTGAAGTGAAGTGAAACTGGTCACTTCAGAGAGTGGCCCTCCTTGGTATTACTTTTTGACAGTGTGGCCCTTAGTGATTAAAGTTTGGGCACCACTGATTTGCATAGTCCCACAGTATGTTTTTGCTCTAGGTAAGGCATTTAGCGTTCATCAGAGAGAAAAATGCATACAGACATGGCTTTCCCTCACACGGCGCTAACCCACTCTGAGCAGAAGACAAATTGTTCCTATTCGGGCTGCCCCTAATGTCATTTTCCAAATTCGCTCTGACACGGGAGCTCAAAATGAAATGAAAGCCTACCACTTTCATCATTATTGTGTTAGCGTTTTCAGTTCCCTTCTCATCCACATCGCTCTGATTCGATCCAGCTCATTCCTTAAACAGTGATTCACCTTCCCCACGTTCCCACCGGATTCTTTTTATATCTGGAGCATACATTAAACATGTGCTGTGTCAAGCAGATCACAAAAACCCGCCAATAAAAGTGCAGTTATCCACAATAGCGTAACATAAAAAGGATAGTCTCCAAACTGACTGTGTGTAACCTGCAGATATATTAACTGAAGGAAGTGTTTAAACGGAACTAAACCAGGACTAGGTAGGTCCAAACATCCGGGCTAATCTGGGTCTAAACCAGGACTAGGTAGGTCTGAATGACTGAAGAAGGACTGAAGCCGGGCTATACCAGGTCTGAACCAGAACTAAAATTATGAACTAAGACTAAATCAGCATAAATTCAGCACTGATTTTGTTTTTCCTTACTGCGATGGACAGGGGATGTCCTGGGACAGTCCTTTTGGGTGTGTGTCTATTGACTGTATATAGTTATATCTGTTTCTGTACAGCCCTCTGTTGTAATATAGGGCTATAGAAATAAAATTGAATTGCTTTAAACTATGTACAAAAACTAGGACCAAGCCAGGATTACATCCGGGCTAATCTGGGTCTAAACCAGGTCCACGGTCTGAAACAAGACTAAACCATGACTAAACTGGGCCTAAACTGGAACTAAACTAGGGCTGAACCAAAGCTAAATAATGAAATATATACCTTGACTAAACTAGGGTTAAACAAAAATAAATCAGATTTAAGTTAGGACAAAACATGAACTAAACAATATTTTATAATCAAATGATCCCCTCATGATGTTTATGTTGTTAAGGGCTATAATCCACTCCTGGTCTAAATCCTAGTGATGTCCCAGCCTGGCAGCCCAGTTTAGATTTCAGAGCCACACACACACAAGACATAAACAGCGTTAGATGAGTCATGCTGCTGTCGAAGAGTTGGTGTTCTGAACAGAATGACTCTCATCCACAATAATTACAGTTTTTACAGGCTGCACTGTGCTGCACTTGACTGGACCACACTATATCACAGCTCCCTCGCTCTCTCAAATGAACCACCATGAACACTCTATCCACCTGTAACTTGGTCTGTCTGTTACAATCCATGGCTTATCATTCTATCACTAACTGGGCAACCTAGGTAACATAAAAAAATCAATAAAAATCTATCTAAATCTGAAAGTTTCTTTAAGGTTCTAAGTGGCAAAGGGGCAGGGTATTAAATTGTTTGTCTCTGGTTTAGCCCTGATTTATATCTTGTTTAGACCTGGTTTAGTGTGTCAGGAACAAGCTTCAATAAATGAAGAGGCCAATACCTATGTCAAAAATAATGTCACTAAAAGAGATAAAAGCAGCCAATAGTAATTTAGTAATATATTGTGTTATAAACATTATTCATATTGCCGCAGCGGTGGTGCAGTGGGTAGATGCTCACCCTTCAACCAGAGGGTTGGTGGTTCGAGTCCCCGCCCGAGCACACGCTGTCAGGCCCTCCCGTGGACTCACCACCTGCGGGAGGTACCCTTAAAAAATGGCTGGTGCAATGTGGATCGGGCAGTGGTCGAAGGTGGGAGTTCCCTGCTTAGACTGCTGCCTCCGCGACCCGGTTTCGG
>JAVQKC010160569.1:0-12420 GCA_036025475.1 Philypnodon macrostomus
TTAAAGAGAGTTCTATTCTGGGTGACCTTAAAATTGGGCAAACCACAATCCAGCTCTGCACACACATGTGTTGCGTGGCTTTCCTTTGTGTGTGCTATGTGAGTCACTGCTGCAGACAAAGAGCGGTCACTGAAGGCTCCAGCGAAGGACATCCTCAGCGCTTTGAATGCAGAAAGAACAGAAACTTAAATGTTGTGGGCAGGCATTAAAGTCACTGTCACTGCAGCTTGCAGTCAATAACAGACACTATGGACGGCATAGGCAGCCCGCAGTTGCTACAGTTCTCAATCTTCAAAACATTTATTTGGCAAAATGGTCACATATAGCTAATTATATTGGCGAAACGAGACGATATTATGGAATCACGTTGGTCCGCATCCGCAGATTGTACATGTGAACGCAACAGTTGAAAAAGATCCAGCAAAGACTTTTTGAGTTATTGAGTTCAAAGTTCAAGTCAAAGTTCAACATCTTTATGGTATGTACCTGTGTGCAAATGTTGAAACTAAACCGGTATTTCGTTTTTGAGCTATTGCGTTCACACGTACAATCTGCGGACGCACGTTACAGACTGTAATCTGACATAGACTGATCCTTGTTTTTTCGCAATGCTGTGAGGGCCAAGCTCTCGTCTCTGTCAATTTGAAAGCAGCATTATCGTGTTCTGCCCACACTGAAAGTGCCGAAGCCGGGGTCCATTACGCCTCGTTCACCTATCGAGTCGTCCCAGCTTTTCGCTTATTCCCTGGTGGGTGCTTCAACAAAACCTCTGTGGTTATGTGAAAAACACATCCTTAACTTAGAAACGAGAAATGCAGCAATGTGTCTCACGTGGATTGCGTGACATGCGCACACCACAGCTGGTGCGCAAAGCCGTGTTGGCTGCTTCACTGAGCCAGTGAACAGTGCATTTAGTATTGTGGTGATAAATACACACCGAGCAGATGTTTTTTTGTCAGGATTCTGAACCAGTGCTACACGTGCACCGTATTTGTATTTGCATTACGCACGGTGTAATGTGGTGTGGCCGGTAAATGTGGCTAATGACACGGCCAAGTTGACCGGCAAAATAAAAGTCTAATGGTATCTTGTAGGATCTGCAGATGTGGCCTAAGGGCATTAATTCATTAATTCATTAATTTTCATTGTAGAAGTACCAAAAATCAATCCAGTTCGGTGTCTTTATGACATGCAATTGTGTGTAAAATTTGAAACTGATCCGGCAATTTGTTTTTAAGTTATCGCGCTCTCAAGAATTTGGCCGATATTATGTACAAAATACTGTACCTAATTCTATTAGAGAAAAGACTTATCGTATTTTTCTCCATGGGTTAATTTAACTGTTTGACCAAGACTGTTCTCTTAAAACGCTAAAAATACATTACAATTAGAGACAAATAGATGTATTGAGTTGAGCTCGCATCGACTAGAATGTCACAAGAGTACTGCACTTTGACAAGCTAATACTGAGCTGGCTATAGGCGGCAGTGGCTCGGAAAAGAAAAGGTCGTCCACTAACCAGATGATTGGTTGTTCACCCCCAGTTCATACAGATATACATTATAAAAGGAGAAATGGATAGGTCATATCATATGTGTTACTTAGCAGCAGCACTAGGGGGTGGGTGATAAAAAATACTGTATAATATCACACATTTTATTAAAGGGAACACAACAGAAGATTTCAATTAAAAAACAAAGCATCCTTTCAATTACCCGTTATACACCAATTAACTCACACTTTCAGTGTCTTCATTAAACAGTTTAAACTATAAACGCGATGTACATCCACACTAATGCTCATCGTAATACCTAATACTATAATTTAATATGAACACTGACATTGTTACAGTAAAAATTGACGGAGAAGATAAAGAGCATAAATGAATACCCTGGAGCACAAGTCACTGATCTTTCTAGATTAGCAGATCATCAACTTAATTTCACAATACAATCTTTCATTGCCGTATCGCATAGACCTAAGCAGTAATATTGATTATTCTCAAAGCTCATAAGTTCCTAGAAGCCCATATGAAACGGGAAAAAGCACTTCACTGATGTTGAGGGGTAACAGGCCTAAAGTGAATAAATAAAGCTTCCTGTTGCTTTTGCCCTAAAAGCAGGTGGTACATTTCTTTTTATCCAACACATACCACTTCACTCAGGAAGCTCAGCGCAGCTCACAGGCTACAGAGACACACTGCTTTCAGGCATCTTTCGGGGAGTTTTTCTGTGATGCTCTGTGGAGATATAAGTCGGGATTGTTGTTGACTACAGCTATGGTATATCTTCAACAAGTCCGACCAACATAGGCAGCCTTCAGGGGGATGGATACAAGAGCGGAGATGAAAAGCAAGAAGTGAGAGGAAGAAACTCGAGCTTCTGAAAATAGTGTTGAGTGACGCAGCAGTCTTTGAGTTGAGGATGCATCCCCCAGAGAGGACAGGGAGGGGCGGGAGATGAGAAAAGCCTGTAGTTTTGTGGTTTTCGGAAGCCTTTGCTAGTTAACAGTAGGAATGCACTATTTTAGAGAAATGCTATGTATAATATAAAATAATGAGTTTCAGTATCATCATAAATAACTGTAATGTACATTTTATGGCCTTGCCAGGAAAAAAAACAGAAACCATGCCAAACTCAATCAGGACTAAGCCAAGGCAGCACCACGACTAAACTAGTACAAAACTAGAACTAAGAACTAAACCTTGACTGATCCAGGACTAAACCAGAATACAGCCAGGGCTAAACCATGGCTAAACCAGGACTAAGGACTCAACTAAGACTAATACAGGACTCAACCAGCATTAAACCACAGCTCAACTAAAACTCCCCAAGCAGGACTAAAATGAGTCCTAAACCCAGACTGTAGTAGGTATTAATATTTTTGGTCTGCCCAAAGAAAGTCCATAATACTGCAACACATATGTTTAAAATGTTGACATGACACTGCAGTTGTGGATATTGCAATGCACTGGATTGGAGCTAAACTTTAAATCAATTTAAAAAATGAATAAAAAGTGTTTACAGGTCCTTTCCACTGTTGACATTTTATTTTACACACATCCTTTCATTACCATTTAAGCCTTACCACAAATATTCTTTCAAACTACTTTTGAGATAAACAAAGTTTCAGTTTTATCTTCCTATTTTTTCACATCTCAAGCCCCAACTAGATGAGAGCCGCTACAGTCAATGTTGTGAAGAGCCATGAAAGGATAAGGGCTCAGTAATGATTTTGCATTGCAGTATATTTAATCATAATGAATAAAAAACATGTTTTTTATACGGTAGTAATTACAGGGGGTCACAAGCAAGTTTACTACTTGTGCCAGTCCCAAGTCTTGAGAAAATTGAGTGAGAAAGTTAAACCCACTACCAGGACTGGTAATATACCTTTTTTTACATAGTTAAGATGATTACCTTCACTTAACTAAACAAAAGAGATTTAATTAAGAAAATATTGAAGACAAAACTTTTCTGAGCAAAAATGATGGTACTAAAAAAAAAGAAAAATCAAAAACTAGAACTAAATATATTTATAAAATATATTTAACCCTTCTTTTAATGCTCTGATTGGATGCATATTTGTGTACATTTCTGCCAGATGTATTTTGCAGTCATAATGCAAATCTAATGGCCGGAATTACATTAAAAAAACAACTTTATAAGCATGTTTTCAAGGATGTTTTGATCAAAATGTCCTTGAACCCTTTTACATACTGCAATAAAAACCCATCATACTACATAACTCAGTTGTGTAGATCATTATTATATAAAATCTCCTCGTTCATATCTACGGTCTTCTCCCAAGGGAAAATTTATTTGGCATCTTCAGCGTGATCACTTAAAAACCATAATAAAAACATCATGATCTCAGAACCATCTCTCCCGGTCTTTCTGCATATATTAAGATACATTTTTACATTTATATAACACCAGCGCTGACAGCACTAAAACTGATTGTCATTTCAGATTCTGTAGCAAGATCCTGTGGGCAATTTGTGTGCCTTTTTCCAGCAGCTGATTTTGATAAAGTAGTAGCTGTCTAAAGCCCCGGATATGACAACTGCAGGATGTGCCATAACTAACCGTTGACCAACATGTTTATGTCTGTCTCTGCATATAGATGTAAACTGTACACTGTTTATCAAGTGCTATACAAATAACTGTGTGATGCATGGGGTCACTGTTTTGAAATGTTTTGATTTATTGACTTTGAAGATGAGAGTGCACTGACAAGTAGGAAAAACAAAGTGTTACTAAAACAAAGTTATTCATCAATAAATCACCTATTCTGATTGCTTGATAAATATAGTGCCGTGTGTCCTAACAGCATCTATTGAGATGAAAGATTGCACATGTTTGGTCTCCTCCTGAGAGACCACATATCTTCCAGCATTTGTTGAGTTCTTCTTGCGATGGGTTCTCTGCAGTTCTACATCATGAAAAGATTTAGTTGGTCAGTGTGAAAATTGGTTAGACTATAAGAATATTTATTTGTCTGTGTCCCTTGAAAACCTGGCGTACCTGGAAGCTAAAATATGCTTTAGCCCATCACAATTGACCACAAGTGATAAAAAAAAAATATTTGTATGACCTGGGGTATAGCTCAGCCCAAGCTTGTTTTGTAAAGCTATGACCATCCTGCATAAGTGGACGATATCCGTGTGGCTATCGGAACTATAGAGTGGACCTAGGAGCAGTTACTACACTGTTTTGAAACATTATTATTCACTGATCTGCCCCGCACCAGCACCATCTGTCCTGCTGAGCACCCCCTCATACAGCATTAGTACCACACCAAGGACAAACCCACCCACCCCCACACACCATCCATCTCCTCAAGCATCAGCCTATATCAGACAGCCCTCATGGCTTTCCCTATCCTCCAGTCAACACCCTCTTTTCATGCTGTGTGTTGTACATTTAGTGTGCACTAGACTAAATGAAATCATGCACTAGTCAGATATAGGGGTTACTTTAAGTTTTGTAACAACACAGGATGGTCCTATCTAGCCTGTGTGTTGCCTTCCTGAAGATGCTCAGCGTGGTAGGTCACAGATGCATGTGTGCTCAAAACATTTTTGTTGTACTTGTTCGTCACACAAAAGAAGCTAAAGCCAGTAAATTTCATAGGAAAATCATGTATATTTTTCTCTTCGTAAAACAGATCAATTAGACAACACATGGATATATGACCAACTTAATGAAATACTACTAAAGAAATTTTAGAGCAACAGTTAGTAAAGTAAAGGTCCCATTCATAGTAAAATGGTATACATTGATTAACATTTGTTAGCAAGCTATGGGTGTATTTTAAAGGTGGATTCTGTTCCGGAAGGGCCAATAATTGGATGAAATTATCAGTTTCTGATGTGGATCCAGAATACCATCATTATCCAGGGTCAGTTAAGAAAAAGCTGTACTCCCAAATGCTCAAAAGAGTTTAGCAATTAGTCCAATTTCATCCTGTTCCTGTTAGTATCCCAAAGGTTTTAGCTTACCACTGACCAAATGTATATCGTCTAATGAGAATAACAATGACTTGGCTTAATCTTTTGCAAAATCAGCACAAAACAAAACTCTTCAGGCTTCAGAAACAAGGAAGGCAGTAAGTGAACACCACAACTCACAATGTGGGATATTCCGGGCACATATGGTAAATTTGCAAGCTCCCGTAAAGTATGAGATGACTAAATCTATCCTAATGATGTACCTTATAATGAGTGTCCATTACTTCACACTTGCGCCCTATGCTCTAACGGAAAAAAGGGAACTTTAATAGCAATTTGCAGTAATGCACCATGCCATAACTCTGAGTCTGTCTGCTGGCTGCATCGAAGTTCGTGTGTAATTGCCATTTTACTCATAGCTGATGGATTAGAACATAAAGTAACAAGAGAGGAACAATCATGTCAAAGAGATGGATGGATGGGCTCATAGGAATGAGTGAGAGAGTGCATATGTCTGAGTGTAGTGGGGGTGAAGGGAGGATGCATCAAGCTAAAGATTTGAATGGCTTCTGGGAATTTATCCCATTTCCGACCTTCCCCCCCTTCAATGGTTTATAGTGATGTACAATGTGAACAAATACGGACTGTCCATATTGTAATGCAATGAAAACTGCATTAAACCAGATAAGATTAGAGTGAGATAGAGTTAAGGATACTAGACTATGTTAAGAGTAAGATCAAAATTAGGTTACGATTACCAGATGACAATGTAGAGGGAAATAAAACAGACAACAGTTTTACAAGACAAACAACATACATTTGTGGCTAAGTAGCAGGGACCCAGGAAGTTGCAGGCTCCATAGTGAATATGATGAAAGAGTGAGAATTGGTGAGTAGATGCTAGTCATCTTAACCATTTCATTGAGACAGACTTAAGAAGTAGTTGGCTGATGAGCTGTCTCAAGATTAGGGCTGTCACTCTACTATTCTGTCAAAGTACAAAAGATAGACACAAAGAAATCACAATCAAAGAAAGCTCAACTCAAAGAGATTTTATAATTTTTCAATTATGCTCCTTATTTTTCAAAGCCACTCCGGTCAGATAGCTCAAGCAGATGACATTTTTCAAAAACACGTTTCACATAGATTTGAGTGTCTTCTCTTAAAGCCTTGAACTGAAGGTAGAGCCTTTAAGTTTCTTCCCAGTCAAATAAATGTGATTACCAAGGCCATCCAGCTTTGCTGTTTCCTTGAGGTCAGAAGTGAAAAAGAGACAGAGAGGAAAAAGTCAATGCAGTCATAAAATGCCACGCATTCAAGCGTCAAGGCCTCATAAGCTGCAATATTCTGTATTTTTCTGAAAATAAAGCAGCACAAAGCATTGGTAATACGAAAGAGGTTAGTCATTCATCACTGACACAGATTATAAAACAGAGCAGCTCTAAAGCTTTACAAAACATTACAATGACTACATTATTGGATTATTCAATTCCAAGTAGCTTTAGATAAAGATTGTACCTCTGAAGTATGTGTAGTGTAACTGACCTTTTGACCTCAACAGCCTAAGCAGGAATACCTATTTTTAAGTAAACATGGAGAACTTCTTATCACATTGATTTATAACTTTTGGAGGACCAAACCAGGTATTCCAATGTGGTTCTACAAACATGTGACCAGCCACTCAGCGACTACCATTGAGACTAAGACTTGAAGAAACTGATTAACAATGGAACAATTAGTTACTGAGACTAAAACCCCAACATGTACAGATGACAATGCTGTGGTAATGGAGTTAACCATTTGTCAGTGTGTTGGACCCTGCATCTTGGGTTACTTTTATGACCCTATATGCCTGGAGACACATGCCGCCCCTGGTGTGAAGCTGCTTCTTTTCATAGACTTCGACACCATGTGACAGCTTGATAATGTGTTCAATAAAAGTATATGACATGTGTACATAATATGTTTGTGTGTAGTTTTGTGTTTGAAATGTGTTTAACTATGTGAAAGCTGAAGAATTTTGGGTCATAAATTTGGTTTCATCCTGTTAATTTATGCATGCCCACTTTTTTTTGCTCAAAGTTTATCTCCGAACAATTGGAATGGACAAATGGAGAAAGAGGTTTTGGACAAAGAGCTAAAGAATTTCAGTTCTCTTTTAAGCACACGCCCATCAAAGAATGTGTTTTGGACTAAAACCACTGCAGACGCATACGTTTTTCCTCATTTTGAAGTTGCTGTGAAGAACTGCCTTTGTCAAACAGCAACACATTTTGGTTATAAACTTATATTCACACAAGTGAAGTTTTGACTTTTGCCTGCAATATGTCATTAGTGAGAGTTGTGGCTCTCATCTCAGCTAAGTCTGGCTGAGGTAAGACACTAGACTCCGGGCCGAGTCTTCTTCAGAACCAACAGGAACCTACAGGACCACCCGCAGACCTCCCGTTCTGACATTTATGGATCTTTCATCATGGCTAGATACACTCGTAAGATTGCAACATCTCACACAGAAGTTGGCAAAAAACACAGGTTTAGTCACTTAAAGTCTACTCAGATCTTAATTTGACACATGCTCACCAGCATTTAGGAAAACCTTTTCCTGACAATGTAAATCTTTCTAAACAATCTCCAACTGAATTCAGTCAATTCATAATTCCTTCTCTTATTTATTATTGGATTATTTGCATTTTTTTTTTTTATTCAAATGCTTGTTTTTGATTATTCAACCACATTTCTCTATTAATCAGTATTTTAACTCTACTTCTAGAATAGTCACTATGATATTCAAAGAACTCATAACAATTAAACAAAATATAGACAAACTGTTTTACTACAGTATTTTCGTGCTCCATCTATTACGATCTTAAATATTAAGCTAACGTAACAGCGGGCATATTCCCTACAGATGCCACTCACTGGAAATACTTTTATGCTTATAGTTTGAGCAGGTCGTGTTTGGATGTCTGGGTCAAAGTCTGGATTAACATGAAGCCTGCCATTCGCCACTTTGCACCCAGACGATTAATGATATATATTAAAATCTGTAAAGGGGTAAATAAATAAGGGACCAGGCTATATTAAAACTCTGATGCAATTACACCAGCACTTCCAGTTAACCCCCTGGCAATTAGCGAGCTGTCAGCTGGGATGGATTGGAGCGTGGATGGCAGAGCAGGGACGTTTGTGCATGTATGTGTGGGTATCCAGACAGCCATATAACACCTCACCACTGAGGCAAACTCAATATGCTTAATTAAACTGCTCTGAAACCCTATCAGCATGCCGGGGTCAAGTAGCAGGGCACTGCCAAAAGTGTTCCCTTCAAGAAAGGTCAAGGTTCATGGGTTCAGACATGTTTCTATTACTGATAACGCAAAATGTTACAAAGTCATTATTGCTGAATGTTGGTTTGAAAGAATATTTAGTATTTGATCACAGAGTAACCACTGGTGAAAGCAACATTTCATTCACAGAACATTAAAAAAATAAAATGAACCAACAACAACACAATGTGTTACTTGGATATAGATACATAGTGCTTCTGCTTCTCATCTCTGTGGATTTGAAAAAAAAAACATTACATAAAGAGCTGCAGTTATTTGGCTAAAGAAGAAGAAAGAATTAGCAAAACATTTTGTGTTTTCTGTGTGTTGGTGTGTGTGTCTATACCTATCCCGAGGGTCCAGCTTTAAGGAGCCATTAAAAGCCAGATACGAGCCAGGCTGACCTCCTTGCTCTCCTAACGATTTTTGATGTCAGTGGAAAAAAGCAAAACATATCGTTCCCCCTCACAGCCATATTGCTATCATAGCACTTTAATGAAAAAGAATGCAGGCTACTCTCCCAGAGGTCCAGGACAGATAGAACGGTTAGAGTGGAGAGTTTAGGGAGAATTAGAGAAAAGCAGCGGCTCACCGGACATGGATGATGACATAGGACAACAGCAGCTTCCACAGGGAAGTGCTGGACAATATTTGACCTCCTCGGGCTAATGTTTAACACTGACAAAACCAATGTCAACTGCCATTTGTCACACATGCACATCCAGGATATAACACTTCTCATATAATCAATCATGAGGACGGCCATGCAGGGAGAAGCAGATCAATTGTGAAGCTTGAGCAAGCAAAGTGTGTTTGCAAAAGTCTATCCTACAAATAAACACATGCAGGCACACGCTAAAGACACACACTGGCACCCACTCTCAGTCCAATCAAAGCAAAGCTAATTACTGCATTTCAGCAGTGTTATTCCAGCGTGGAAATGGCCCGCCTGTTGATGGCGTCTAGGCTTAAATTACTGCTTTAATTACTGATGCTAATGTTTTCCCTGCTATTAAACATTTATGCAAAGTGGCATGTGTAGATGTTGAATCCTTATCTCCATAGATCCCTGGGGGTCCAAAGGGCTTAAGGGGTCCACGAGGGACACCACAGACTTGAAGAAGAAAGTGCCATCTTTGCAATTCAACACTGTCTGTGGAGGTTTGCAGTAAAACACAGAATACGGCCTTTGGCTGTTGGCCCAGTCTGAGAAACATGACTTTATTGTTACTGAAGAAATGAATTTCTTCACAAGGGTATAGATATTCTATTGAGCACACAAGAAACAGAAAAGATTATATTTCAGGAAATGGGTCTGAAATATATCATTAGCAATTATTCAACAACTGACAACATTTTTTTCAGAGGTCAGTAGCCTACAGCAAATTATTGGCAAGGATACATTGGCAAGGTTTTATGCCAGATGCCCTTCCTATTGTAACCAGCCACAGACTGTACCAATAATACAATTTTAGAAACACTATGTAGACCTTTTAAAAAAAACAAAAGAAAAAGCACATTTATTGTTGTTTTAAAATGCATTGTCATTCTTCAACTACTGGATACTTTGCTAAGTGGCACTAGCAAAAAAAAAAAGGGAATTGTTTGGTTAAAGTCTTCATAACAGGTATACATGGATAGATATGAGGAGATTGGTAAATGAAAAAGGGGAAAAATATGTTGTGTGCATCACTGCAGAAATCGTGCATGTCTGTGGGAGATTGTTCAACAGAAAATGCTTGTAATGGGGCACACCTATAGAGAAACAAAAGCATAATCACAATAACACTGCTATTAGCGCAGTGTATGCTAATCAGAGCTGTACAAAGAACCCATCTTTACCATAGCCTCCTGCCAAGATACTGGTGCTAAATCAATAACTCAGGGGTCCAATTACTGTCCCCTACTGTTTCCCCTACTCAACATTCTGGCTCATCTCTTTCTATATGTTTATCACTAAATAAACACTAACAATTCTCCCTGTCAATCTTACAACGAAAAAGATTCACAAACTAGTGGAAAGCCATGCAGACTCAATACCTCCCAAAATATATTTTTACACCTTCCATCTGAAAAATAGAAACAGCCACAGTTGTCTGGTTTTAAATCAAATATGACAACTCCCATGGACATGCAGTTGTTGAGTGGTAATATATCTGTACAAAGCTGTTGACATCAAATGCAGCAGACACGGTAAGAACTACATTTGCTATAATATCATAAGATAATCCCACTAATTTAAGTATACTTGCTTGTGACATACTTATTTACTAACATGGTTGAAATGCAGGCGGGTAGTGGCTAATGTAAATTCACTGCTGCCAATTTCTGCATGATAAAGGGGTCATATATGAGTTTTTAGGTGCATATCCCCTTGTGTGTCCCAGTATTTTCAGCTCCGGAGAAGGTCAACGCCTCAGCACGAGAGAAACACAATACTATAAACTATATACTGTATTTTTTCTGATAACAGTGTACAGATAAACACACATTTTTATCCAAGCCATTACACCATAATTCTATTTTCTCATGATCAAAAGTTACATTTATGTCTGTATCCGATAATGGCCGAAACACATAATTTTTGCTAAGTATTCAGCTTGATGCACCCAAATCTAATCACTCCTTGATATTCACTCAGTCAATACCCCAGACTTCATAAAGGATAATGCATCCATTTGTGAGTGGTCCTGGTCTTACACACACATAGACAGACATGGGTTGAAACAATAGCCCGTTTCGCTGCTGCACAGGGTAATTATCCTCTCTAGCACCTCTCCCAACCCTCACTAATGTCTGTGCATGGCTCAAAAAGCCAGGCATTTCTCGTAGTTTCTTGCTCTTGTTGGTTCTCATTGGAGACTGCCGTTCCTATTTCCTTAAACAGATGACCCGACATCAGTCTCTGTATTCACTTACAATGACACTGGCACAAATGAAGTAGCTTATGTGGTATATCATGGCAGATAATGCAATTCAGTTCCACTATGTGTGTGTTCCCAATTGAAGGACTACTGCAACCTCAACCACAAAACAGGATTGTGCTGACAGGAAGGGAATCTCCTTTTGTGTCAGACTAGAGAAAAAGTTTTACAACAAGCTCGAGAAACTGCTGAGCAAAGAAGAAGGACCCTCTCTATTCAGCCTGGAGGAAGCTTACGATCTGTCTGTAATTCGCCATTTTCACACAATATACATGTGGAGTCACTTTGACAGAGCGAGGAGAACTTTGTCCTTGGGCTCCAGTCCTCTGTTCAAGGGTTTAGTGAGGATCATCTTGGCAAACAACAAGAAAACATTGGATAGTAGAAATTATTATTTTTCAGGCTCATTGTCAACACAAAATGACTGTAACAGCTAAGTTACTTTCATGTTCATTTTTAGGTCTGTTTCTAATGTCTAGTATAATGTATATACCAGGTCTTGAAGGTAGAAAAAAACACAATAAAGTAGTAAATCAGTCCACTACCTCAATTTCCGTTCAATTAGCGCATGTGCAATGCTTTTGATGTATGTTTATGTTTATGTTTATGTTTATGTTTATTTTATTTTTCAAATGGGACAGTGCACATTAATAAACATGTGTACATTAGTCCAACATGTAAATGTACCAGAATTAGCCACACGGCTAATTTTCATCTG
>JAVQKC010160583.1:0-10617 GCA_036025475.1 Philypnodon macrostomus
AGTGACCAGTTAATCAATTCCATTTTGATGTTTTCGGGAGCACAGCCGGTCAGCAAGCAGGTGGTCAAAAAAAGGAAAGAAAAGGTTTCCACACGACAAGAATAAGAGTGAGCAAGCAATAGATTAGAGGGAGCAGTGTTAAAACACGTCTGCACTCTACAGAAGCAGGAGGCGAAGACATTGTATACATTAACTATACAATTGCCCGGATCAATGTGCCAAATCATGAGATTTTGTTTATGTTCAGCAGGATTATTGGCTCAATAAAAGTGCATCAAATCATTAATTTGTGAATTATTTAATTGTCATTAATTGTAGAAGTACCTAACTCAATCCACTTCTGCATCTTCATGATATGTACCTGTGTGCAACAGTTGAAAAAGATCCAGCAAAGACTTTTTGAGTTATTGCGTTCACAGTTTTGGCATAATTAATTAATTAAATTATTCTTCATCGTAGAAGTACCCAAATCGATACAGTTCGTCGTCTTTATGGTATGTACCTGTGTGCAACACTTGAAACTGATCCGGCAATTCGTTTTTTGAGTTATAGCTACGATCTGCAGACCAACGTGATTCCATAATATCATCGTTTCGCCGATATAATTATTATTATGACCCCACCCTACAACAAATAGGAAGTCGGCCATTTTGGATTGAAATTGGGAGGTCAGGTAAATTTGACAGCCTCTAACTTTCACATACTTTGCTCGATTAGGCTCAAACCTGAAATACCTAACTACCCACCGGCCCTGAACACGTCTGACCAATATGATGGCAGTTACCTCTATAGCGCCCCCCTATAGACTGAAAGAAGAATGTAGTTTTAGGGAATTTTACAAAATTTGGGAGAAACATTCTTTACAAACATCCAGACAAATCAAAACAGTTAACTAGACCCTTCCCATGTTTGTCATGGTTTGGGGCGGGGCCTCCTAATTGCTTGTTAACAATATAAAAACACCACAGAAATCACACAATGTCTGATTAAGGTGCCTGTTGGTGACAGTTGTGGCAGACATATGGGGTCGTCTCGCCGATATACACCAGGCCTAGTTTATTAATTAATTTCTTAATTAATATTAAATTACCAAAATCAGTTTGGTGTCTTTATGATATGTACCTGTGTGTAAAACTTTAAACTGATCCAGCAATTAGTTTTTGAGTTATCGCGTTCACACGTTGGATCTGTGGACACTGACGTAGACCAACGTGATTCCATAATATTGTTGTTTCGCTGATATAATAATGCCATGACTATGACAGGGTCAAGTATAGGGCCTACTAAAAAACAATTCAGCTTACAGCTTTCCCAGGGTCTCCTGTGTCTCCTTTTGATCCAGGCAGACCATCCACACCCTGAAGAGGACACAAAAATAGTGAGGATAACATTAACAATGCAGAAAATATTAACTTTATGTTCAGATAAATCTGCCAATGTCAAATGTGTTATTTTCCTCTCAATGCACCCTCAGTCTTTACTGCAGGTGTAAATAGGCTGCTGTAGCTCTTACTCACATTGGGTCCAGGCTCTCCCTGCTGTCCCACATCTCCAGTGAGGCCGATAGGACCCTATTGACCAGAACAGAAGACAATTTTATGCTATACAGTACACCATACAACTCTCTCACTTGAGTATTTTAATCTGGCTCTAAATACACACCCTAGAGTTTTAAACCTGACTCAGTTCTTAATTAAATCGGCGAAACTACGATATTATGGAATCGGTCCGCGTCCGCAGATCCTAGCTGTGAACGCGATAACTCAGTCGGATCAGTTTCAACATTTGCGAACAGGTACATACCATAAAGACGCCTAACTGTATTGATTTGGGTACTTCTATGATGAAAATTATTTAAGGACTTAATTAATTACGGGCAAAATTTGTGAACGCAATAACTCAAAAAGTCTTTGCTGGATCTTTTTACACTTTTGCACACAGATACATATCATGAAGACGCAGAAATTAATTGAGTTTGGAACTTCTACGATTAATGACAATTCAATAATTAACAAATTAATGTTTTGATGCACATTTAATAAGCCAATAATCCTGCTGAACATAAACGAAATCTCATGAATTTTGGCACAGTGTATAATTAATGTACATAGACACATTACAGAGGTGAAATAAAGAATACCTCTATAATGCCCCCGTGTTTATGACTCCTATGTGACTCTGGACACACTTACTTTGGCAGAGAGCAAGAACACTTGGTACAGTGACTCTCCACAATGTACCCAACATAAAATCATTATGGCCCCACCCTACAACAAACAGCCATTTTGGATTGAAATTGGGAATTTAGGTATATTTGACAGCCTCTAACTTGCACATACTTTGCCCGATTAGGCTCAAACCTGAAACAACTAATGACCGCCTGGACCTGAACACATCTGAACAATATGATGGCTGTTTCCTCTATAGTGCCCCCTATAGATTGAAAAACGAATGTAGTTTTAGGGAAATTTACTAAATTTCTCAAAAATCATCTTTCACAAACATCAAAAAAGACAAATAGACCCTTCCCATGTTTGTCACGGTTTGGAGGCAGGGCCAATTAATTAACTAATTAATGCCCTGAAGCACTTTAATTGAGCCATTATTCCTGCTGAACATAAACAAAATAGCATTATTTTGGCACAGTGACAAATTACAGAAGTCAAAAAAGAAGAATAGACCCTAGACAGCACAGGCCTAGTGACTACACAACAGTTCTCTTAACACAGAAACAACATAATTAGCCTACACAAACTAGGCCTGTGCAGCCATCCCCGACAGCAAGGTGTATATCGTCGAAACGGCCCCATATGTCTGCCACAACTAGCACCAACGGGCACCTTAATCAGACATTGTGTGATTTCTAAAGATTTCCATATTGTTAACAAGCAATTAAGAGGCCCCGCCCCCAAACCATGACAAACATTGGAAGGTCTATTTGACTGTTTTGATTTGTCTGGATGTTTGTGAAGAATGTTTTAACCAATTTTTTTTTTTTTTCCCTAAAATTTAATTGTTCTTTCAGTCTATAGGGATTGCTACAGAGGTAACTGGCATCATATTGGTCAGATGTGTTCAGGGCTGGGGGGTAATTAGGTGCTTCGTGTTTGAGCCTAATCGCGGAAAGTATGTGCAAGTTAGAGGCTGGGGCCAAAATAATATTTTATGTTGGGGACAATGAGAATCACTGTACCAAGTTTCATTGCTCTCTGCCAAAGTAAGTCCCATAGAGGTCAGAAACATGGGGGGCTATAGAGGCATTCTTTATTTGACCTCTGTAATTTGCCCATGTACATTAAATATACACTAGCCCGGATCACACTTTTTGAGTTATTGTGTTCACAGTTGAGGTCATAGAGGCCCCGCCCCCAAACCGTGACAAACATGGGAAGGGTCTATTTGTCTTGTCTTTGTGAAGGATGAATTTTGACAAATTGAGTAAATTTCCCTAAAACTACATTCTTTTTCAGTCTATAGGGTGCGCTATAGAGGAAACTGTTAGAGGCTGTCAAATATAGCTGACCTCCCAATTTCAATCCAAAATGGCCCGACTTCCTGTTTATTGTAGGGTGGGGTCATAATAATATTTTATGTTGGGTACACTGTGGAGAATCACTGTACTAAGTTTCATTGCTCTCTGCCAAAGTAAGTGTGTCCTGGGTCCCATAGGGGTCATAAACGTGGGGGCGCTATAGAGACATTTATTTGACCTCTGTAATTTGCCTATATACATTAAGTATACATTAAGTATACATTGCCCAGATCAATGTGCCAAAATTAATGAGATTTTGTTTATGTTCAGCAGGATTATTGGCTCAATAAAAGTGCATCAAAACATTAATTTGTAAATTATTTACTCAATCCAGTTTGCCGTCTTCATGATATGTACCTGTGTGCAAATGTTGAAGCTGATCCGGCAATTTATTTTTGAGTTATCGCGTTCACAGCTAGGCTTTGCGGATGCGGGCGGGGACTCGGACCGACGTGATTTTATAATATCGTTGTTTCTCCGATGTAATAATAATTTTAACCTAGAGCACAGACATGCAGCAATAGCCTAAGCAGATGCATAAATACAGCTTGACAGCCTAAACCAACTATTAAAGTAGGTCGCAAAAGTGCGTGTTTCTAGTGTGGGACAAGCCCATGGTATTAGTGTTTTTGTGGTGCTCACAGCGTTTCCTTTGGCTCCGTCTTCTCCTGTGGGGCCCCTGGCTCCTGGAGGACCAGCTGTTCCTGGGGGGCCTGTATCTCCCTTCTCTCCTTGCTCTCCTTTCTCCCCCTAAAACAGTACATAATTAGTTCAGTTTAATATTAGCATATTATTTGTGTCTGTTTAGCATATTATTTGTGTTGTATATAAGTATATCATTAGTTCCCAAATCAAGTTTATAAATCATATTGTAAATCATAAAAATGTAAACTCACTGGCCTTCCAGCCACCCCCACAGGTCCAGGGTCACCGGCCTCTCCATCCTCACCCTGTGCACATAGTACCACATTTCTCTGGCATCAATTTTATTTACATTTTTCAGACTTCCTCTTAAAAGTAGGTATTTGAAAACAAAGAATTTACCAAATGTTTACATTACCCTCTAAAACATAATTTAAAAATGACTTACTGTAATAACAACTATAAGAATAAAAGGTTTGTTTACTTTTTCTCCAACGATGCCAGCCTGTCCAATCATCCCCACTCGACCTGGGGGACCCTGTGCAGGACATTCATACATTCAACACTTATATGTCCTCTATAATATACATATTTAGTTTTTTAATGTATAGAAAAGTAAATTAGCTTGAACTTTAATGTATAGAAAATTAGCTTGAATTGAACTACTAGATGTAAAATAAATCACAAATAAATCATAACAGATATTTGTCCCACTCACCTGTCCTCCTACAGGCCCTTGAGCACCAGCAGGGCCTTGTTGGCCTGGAGGACCCTATGCCAACATAAAAACTTTTTTTGTAAGCAATATCTTCGATATATCTTGGGGAAGTGGATATTGTTTCTGATGCCTGGCTTGCTGTTAATGTCCCAGTGGATAGCTGGCCGCCTGTGTGTTCGTGTTCTCATCTGGATCCCCCTAACCAAACCTGCTGCATCTCCTCATTCATCTGGATGCCTCCTTCTACTATTTCCTGACTCACTTGGATGTACCCCTAAACCTGCTGCATACACACATATTGAGCTCTCTTAACACAAGGACCTCATCTATCAGTCCTGGACACATCTATAGCCTGTCCGTCCTGGGAGTGGATCACTCTGTCATGTGGTTCTCCCCAAGGTTTCTCTTTTTCCCATAAATGGGTTTTCTGGAGTTGTTCCTGACCGCAATGGAGGGTCTAAGGACAGGGGATGTCCTGGGACAGTCCTTTTGTTTGTGTGTCTATTGTTTGTCAATAACTTTGTAATTGTTTGCAATGACCTTGTTTATTGTTTACATCCATCCATCTCTTTCTGTGAAGCCCTCTGAGGCAACTTTGTTGTGATACAGGGCTATACAAATAAAACTGAATTGAATTCAGAAGAATCTACTTAACAGGGGACATACCATCAGTCCCACATGTCCGCTTTCACCCTTCTCTCCAGGCAGCCCTGGCATTCCCTAAAACACACACATGTTAGTCTGCTGTATAATGTTCTCATCAGAAGATCTTTGTGTACTCTCTTACCTGCAATCCGATTGGTCCTCTGGAACCTTTAAAGCCCCGCAGGCCCTCATCTCCTTTTGGACCATACATGCCCTGCTGCCCCCGTGGACCGAGCAGCCCATCCACTCCCTGACAAACGTATTATTAATCATGTTATAAATATAAATGTACACACCATTCTCATGATAGTGATGCCAAACAAGCCAAATTAAAACAAGGCCTTTGCTTTCGTACCCGACAGCAAGGTGTATCTGCCACAACTGCTATGGCACCAACAGGCACCTTAATCAGACATTGTGTGATTTCTAAGGGTTTTTATGTTAACGAGCAATTAAGAGGCCCCTCCCCAAACCATGACAAACATTGGAAGGGTCTATTTGTCATTTTTGATGTTTGTGAAGGATGTTTTTGCCAAATTTTGTAAGATTCCCTAAAACTGCATTGTTCTTTCAGTCTATAGGGGGTGCTATAGAGGTAACTGGCATCATATTAGTCAGATGTGTTCAGGACTGGGGGTTAATTAGGTGTTTCAGGTTTGAGCCTGATCGGCAAAGTATGTGCAAGTTTGAGGCTGTCAAATATACCTGACTTCCCAATTTCAATCCAAAATGGCCGACTTCCTGTTTGTTGTAGGGTGGGGCCATAGTAATATTTTATGTTGGGTACACTGTGGAGAATCACTGTACCAAGTTTCATTGCTCTCTGCCAAAGTAAGTGTGTCTGGATTCCCATAGGGGTAAAAAAATGGGGGCACTATAGAGGCATTCTTTATTTGAGCTCTGTAATTTGCCTATGTACATTAAGTATACAATTGCCCAGATCAATGTGCCAAAATTCATGAGATCAGGTCCGGTTGTGATAATACATGTGGCGGGGCAGGGTTGGTGTGGGTTAGATATAGGAGCAGGACCCGCGGTTTGGAAAAAACCCTGACTAGTGTGTACTAAACAACAGACTCACAGGAAGTCCAGACTGACCAACAGGCCCTTGTGGTCCGATTGGTCCCTGAGGTCCCTGTGAAGACAGGAAATAGACAATAGAACAATCAGATTTACATATATTGTTTTGGACAGAAAGGCCTGCCTTTCCAGAGCGTGAGAATCACAAGTGCTAACCAATCTACCACCATGCCAGTTGTGTATTGGAGTGTCAAACTTACAGCTTCTCCTTTGTCTCCTTTACTGCCTTTCTGTCCAGGTCCACCCTGCTCTCCCTGATACACACAGAAAAGACACACATTGTTATTGTGTTATATGAAACACACTAAACATTAGTTCAAATGTGCTTTACCTTATCACCATCATCTCCTGGGGGCCCTGCGGGCCCTGTCACTCCGGGCATCCCAACAGGTCCCTGATCTCCATCCTGACCCGCAGGTCCAACAGGTCCCTTCTCCCCCTGAGACACACATCCACAGTGACATCAGTGGTAATGAAAAACACAAACATCCACAGTTAGAGTTAATGACAAACACACACACACACATCCACATTTACATCAGTGTTAATGAAGAACACACATCCACATTTACATCAGTGTTAATGACAAACACACACACATTCACAGTTACATCAGTGTTAATGATAAAAATACACACACATCCACAGTTACATCATTGCATATGAAGAACACACACACATCCACAGTGACAACAGAGTTAAGGAAAAACACACACACATTCACAGTGACATCTGTGTTAATGAAGAACACACACACACACATATCCACAGTGACATCAGTGTTAATGAAGAACACACACATCGTCTCGGGTTACTTGGAGTAACCCTGTTCCCCGATAAAGCGGGAACGAGATGCTGCGTAGTATACGCTATGGGAAACTATTTTTGCCGGACCAGTTGTGAAGCTTGTGTCAAACACGCCAAAGGGATTTGGCTTCCTTATATACCTCGTGCTCAATCACCAGCACCTGGCTGATTGGGCTGAGGGAGGTTTAAAAGGCACGTGACTGGAACAGTCCCCAGATCAAGTTTTTCTGAAAACCGCCCAGACACGCCCATAGGGGCGGCATTACAAACGCAGCATCTCGTTCCCGCTTTATCGGGGAACAGGGTTACTCCAAGTAACCTGAGACGTTCCCCTTCAAAAGCTCTACTTCGATGCTGCGTAGTATACGCTATGGGAATGAGAATACCAACGCCGCCGCCCCTGGCGTGTCCGGACCCCAGGACAGTGAAGAGCACTGTAACCTGAGGGGCCCAATCACAACTCAGGATGAAGGCTCGAGGAAATGACATCCTGGAGTCACATGAACATCCAAATTATAAAATTTGATAAGTGTGTGGAGAGGACCAGCCCGCTGCATCACAAATCAGTTGCAGAGGGACCCCCCTTGCCAGAGCCAAGGAGGAGTCTACCCCTCTAGTTGAATGCGCTCTGACACCTACAGACGGGGGCTGACCACACGCCTCATAGGCCAGAGCAATCGCATCCCACACCCACCGAGACAGTCTGCTTAGTGGCCACAGCTCCCCGCTGACGGCCGCCATAGCACAGAAAGAGCTGCTCGGCTTTGCGCCACTGCCCCGCGCAGTGGACATAAGCCTAAAGCACGTGTACTGGGCATAATAAATGAAGCTTTTCCTGCTCCGGCGTATTAAATGGCGGAGGGCAGAAAGCTTCCAGAATGACCGGATCCTGAACCGAAAAGGGGACTTTCGGGAGATTAGGGTGGGGGTGCAGGATAGCCTTGACTAGGCCCGGGGCAAAGTCCAGGCAGGACGGTGACATCGACATAGCCTGTAAATCCCCAATTCTCTTAAGAGAAGTAACGGCAATGAGACAAACCAGCTTCAGAGTCAGGAGCCTCACAGGCGCTGACTCCAGTGGTTCAAAAGGGGCAGCCGCCAGACCTTCAAGGACAATAGCCAGGTCCCAAGAGGGGACCGAAACTCTAACAGGCGGTCGAAGCCGCTTAACACCTCGAATGAAGCGTGTAATCAGCGTGTGTCTCCCTACGGTTGCCCCGTCAATCAGGGCGTGGCTTGCCAAAATGGCGGCCACAAGGACCCTGTGTGCTAGGGCGAGCACCCGAGGACAGTTTTTCCTGCAAAAACTCCAGCACTGGAACAATCTGGCAGTGAACCGGGTCTGCATGGTGCGCCACGCACCAAGCCTGAAAGAGCATAACTCCTTCTAGTAGAGGGAGCCCTGGCATTCAAAATAGTATTGACCACAGGGGCCGGGAGCCCCGCTTCCCTCAGGTGGTCCCCCTCAGGGGCCAGACATACAGGCGCCATAGTCCCGGCCGGGGATGAAACACTGTCCCCTGAGCCTGGGAGAGGAGATCCCTCTGGGACGGAATCGACCATGGTGAGCCGTCGAGGAGAGCCATTACGTCAGAAAACCACACTCTTGTTGGACAACAGGGTGCTACCAGCAGAACCTGGGACCCGTGCTGGCGAACCTTCGCCAGGACTCCCGGGAGGAGAGGAATTGGGGGAAAAGCATAAAGGCGCATGTCGGGCCACACATGCGCCATCGCGTCTAGACCCAGGGGAGCTGGAGGACTCAGAATAGTAGAGGGGGCATTGCGCAGTCTCCCATGAGGCGAAGAGTTCCACCTCTCCTTTGTAAAACTTCTCCCATACCTGGGATACTAAGTCGGGGTGAATTCCCCACTCCCCGTGAGTCACCGCTTGTCTGGACAATAGGTCCGCCCCCACATTCGTGTGCCCAGGGATATAAATTGCTCTCAGCGAGAGCAACTTGTCCTGAGCCCAGAGCAGAAGCTGCCGCGCTAACCCATTCTGGTGGCGTGAACGCAGCCCGCCCTGATGATTTATGTACGAGACCACTGCTGTGCTGTCTACTCGTACCAACACATGGTAGCCCCTGAGCTGCTGGAGGAAGTACTTCAGAGCCAGAAGTACCGCCCTCATCTCGAGGCCATTGATGTGCCATGTGAGATGATGGCCCTCCCATAAACCTTGGGCTGGACGTCCGTCCAGGACAGCGCCCCAGCTTGTAAGAGATGCATCTGTCGTTAGCATTCTGCAACGACAACATGGACCTAGAGTGGGACCCAGAGTGAGAAACCGGGGTCTGAACCACACAGAGGGTACGAAGCCCGTGGCTCATAACCCTTATTTGTTTCCAGGGACTGGCCTTTGGGTGAAATCCCCTGGCTCTGAGCCACAGTTGGAACGGTATTACCGTCCACGTCCTGGCCCAGCTTGGCTGCCTTTAGTGCTCTCAAAATGGACTCTACCCGAGCGGGAGACAGGCGCGCCTGCATCTCGGTGGAGTCCCAGACAACGCCCAGATAAGTGATCCTCCGAGCAGGTGCGAGAACGCTCTTCTTGGGGTTGAGTCTCAGCCCCAAAAATGTGAGGTGAGCCAACACAATGTCCCGGTCGTCTAGGTAATTCAAAATGCGGATGCCCCGGAGCCGCAGTGGGGCCAGAGCAGCATCCATACACTTTGTATAGGTCTGGGGTGACAAGGCTAGATCCGGTATTGATAGGCCTCTTCCCCGAAAGCGAACCTGAGA
The DNA here is from genome assembly GCA_036025475.1 of Philypnodon macrostomus. Taxonomy (NCBI): domain Eukaryota; kingdom Metazoa; phylum Chordata; class Actinopteri; order Gobiiformes; family Eleotridae; genus Philypnodon; species Philypnodon macrostomus. Next base: position 10,169 of record JAVQKC010160583.1, read on the forward strand.
AATTTCCTGTGTTGTGGCAATATTTCTATATGGAAATATGCATCTGTCAGATCTACGGTGACGAACCAGTCGCCTAGGATCTGAGACACAATCATCCTCAGGGTCAGCATCTTGAATTTGAACGCCCTCAGAAAGCGGTTCAGGCCGTGTAGGTCCAATATTGAGCGTAAGCCCCTGTCTTTCCTGGGAACCAGGAAATAACGGCTGTAATAGCCAGACCGCCTGTCTGCCAGGGGAACATGCTCTATGGCCCCTTTGTCCAGCAAGACCTGCAGTTCCTGAGTCAGCACATGTGCCCGCTCCACACCCACGGAAGTGGGAACCATGCCATTGATGCGTGGAGGGTGATGTGCAAACTGAAGCCTGTAACCCCCTGCGACGGTCCTGAGCACCCAAGGGGAGATGTGTGGCAGAGACGCGCAGGCTGCCAAGCTCTCTGAGAGGGGTAT
>JAVQKC010160599.1:0-16340 GCA_036025475.1 Philypnodon macrostomus
TATAGACTGAAAGAAGAATGCAGCTTTAGGGAATTTTCTAAATTTGGCAAAAACATTCTTCACAAACATCCAGACAAATCAAAAAAGTGATTAAGGTCCCATTGGTGACAGTTGTAGCAGACGTATGGGGCAGACGTACGGGGCAGACATACGGGGCAGACGTATGGGGCCGTTTTCGCCGATATACACCTTGCTGTCGGGGACGACAGCACAGGCCTAGTTTAAGCTTATATTGCCTGTACTGACAGAGCACACTGGAAGTCACACATGTGTAAGTCTTACCCTGGTTTATGCAGCATCACCTTGGACAGACTCTCAGCAGATTTGGACATGTCAGTCAAAGACAGGCTGATGGCTGAGAGCAACCCACTCTGCAACAAGAACCAGACAGTGTGTGTGAAATAAAATGTCTGGAGTGTTATGACAATCTGATGGCTGCATAAAGGAGATATGCTATACAGTAATTATACAGCTGTGTAATTGCATGTCATTATTTATGACACATTACAAACAAGGGGAATTTGAGCCATTAAGAGTTAAATCTAGTCTATTTTTTTCTTGAGAAAGAGCTTGGATTTGGTGTGCATTTCTTTCATTTTCACCTTTCACATTCAAGACAATCACTTTTATAACTCAAGGTTCAAGGACATGTCATACCATTTTAGAATTTTCAGTAATTGGGTGCTCAAAAATCATTCATTCTTTCCTGTCCTAGAAAACCTAAAGCCCGCCTACTCATGGCAATACTGCCACATGATTGGTCAGCACCACCAGTGGAGTCGAGCAGACTGATCAGTGGGAGCAGTACAAGATAGATTTTTGTGATCTTGGAAAACTACAACTCTCACGAGAATCCAGTTTGCCTTGCAAGCTTAATTCCTGCCAGGGGTCATGTGCATTTATGGGCGGGATACACAACCAGTCACATTTGCTTTGACTCACTAGGGGCAATATATAGTTAACATACCCAGCTAAAATAGAAAGCAAAACAGAGTCTGGCTGGCCATGCTAATGCATAGTAATTTGATAAGAAACAGGAGGGCTAACTGCCCTCCCACCATGCACCTCAAGAGGGGACAAAATCTTTAATATATACACATAAAGAATAGTTTATGTAATCCACTCTCACAATTAGAAACACAAAATGGTGCAATGCAATAGTCTACAGAATGTAAAAACTTCCTTACAAAAGCAAATTAATATTCATTATGCATACACACAATGACTCACAATCATCTATCGTACAATTATTTGTCTCTCTCTACAGTCTGTTATAGAGACACAGGTGGCATGTTGCTGCCACCACCTGGTTTAAACATACTGAAGGAATTTGTCATGTTATGTTAGACAGCTCTATTCGCTTCTGTTTATCATGTTTGCAGCTACATGACATGCATTTTAATGGCTCAGATTCTGGGTACCGTACATGGAGCAATGGAGTTAGCCAAAACCAGCTTCTATCAAAGGCATTACACCTGGATTCAATTTAACTGGAAAAAATATAACATTGAATTTACATGTTATACTGGACTATTATTGATGGATTGTTATTGACAAAACTTCACACTAAACAGAAAACCTGGCAGCGGCTGAGAAATACACAGGTGTTTGTATTTTAAAAATGAGAGGATGTGGATTAACAGTTGTGCGGCGAAGTGTGAACGAGTGTGGGGTAGCTGGTAGTTATGGAAACAAAGTGCAGGGTGCCAACTTGTTTTTACTAAATTGGAAACAGACAATGTACTTTTTTAATAAGAATCTTTTGTTGTTCTCACCTGCTGTTTCTCCCTCAGTAGGACCACCTCGGTCGGGTGGTTAAAGCGAAACATGGCGCCTTTTCCTAGTTGGATTATGGACCCTAGAAAAGAACCAAAATTATGTTAATGGGAAAAGCAGCAATACAGCAAGAGTTTTTTAAAAAGTGAGCTCATTAGCTCAACTTTTCAGCTCAACTCTCAACTTTTTAATTAATCCTGATTGCTGAGGTGCTGATCTTCTCAGTAGATGAAATCGCTTAATTTTACCGTTCTAGTTTCCCAATGTTTAAAACTGTGTTGTAGTGAGGTGGCCACGGTTAGCAGGAGGGAAGCGCCATGCATTTAACCAGAGGCTTTTTAGCAGAGAAAACGGCAATGGCCGACTCCCAAAAACACTTTTTGGTAAGTTAACAAAATGGCATTATATGGCCCATTTAAGAGTTTTGCTCCAGATTGTACCAAATGGCACAGTGCACAGTCAGAAAACCCTTGTAGAACTGTATCAATCCAGTCAGTGCAAGATTGCAGTGAACCACTTTGCACAGACTGTGGGACAAACTACACACAGGTTTGGAATAAGTTTTGAATGAATTGTTATGAAGAACACAATCTCTAGAGTTAGTGGCAGCAGTGACGTAGGATTTGGGATGGGAAGAATGTCAGAAGAAAACATCTTGTAAAGCTATATAATAGAAGTTATATAAAAAAGGTTTATATATCAGGATCATGTTCCTATAGGGTGACGTCCATCCAGATTTTCCTCCAAGTCTCTTCCCGACTTCTATGTGCGGCAAATACTAATCTAGCCACTACTAATGACTTCTGACGAGTGACAAAGGACTGAGCGAGCAGCCTGTGATAGATTCCAGCAGCTGTTTCGACTGGAAAATGCCATCATTTGTTCAAGAAAATAGCTTCAGATGCAGCCATTTCTGAAGGGGATATTGGATAAATTGAAATGGTTATAAAAGTATAGTATGGGCCGTGCTCTGTGCCATCTGGACCTACAGTGGCAGGTTTTATCTGTAGGAAAAAAAAAAAAAAAAAAAAAAGTAAAACGGTCTGGGTGTTGAGGCAGTAGTCAAGTCAGCACCACCCACATCAAGACCAGTTCAACAAAGACATGTGCTTGGTTGGTTATACAGTCACCCCTCTAACATTATGAGTCAGTGATAAATACATTTTGCTCTGACCAGTTAAGTGTGCATCTGAAGTGTCAACCCTGTGAATGACAGACAACCATTCAGTCTCACGTTGATTCATTAGGGGTAGTGTGAGGAAGCTGGAGTACCAAGAGAGAACCCACAGTAACACAAGGATGACATGCAGACTTGACACCCAGAGAAATATAAAACCCATAAACCTTCTTGTGTTAACTTTTCTGCCTCATGTGGACTCCAAGTCAAGTAAATAAAAAATGAATTAAAAAACAATACTGGTCTTAAAACAGTCCGATAGTGTCCTCAAAAGCCATGTGTTGTCCCTCGGCTTGGCTCGGTCCTGAAAAAGGGTAAATCTTTGACCCACTTCAAACCTGTCGGCTCTATCAACTCCATCTTCCAATTAAAATGAAGGGCCCGGGGCTTTGTCTGGGGCTTTGTCCAGGCCCTGGCGCCCTTCAAAATGTTTAGTAAGAGAAATGGCATGTGCCCTGTGGAGAGCGGCGAGAGCCCTGCGAGTGTGTGCTGCTGCTGTGGGGGAAGCCGGGGAAATAAAGTGGATTTCATTTGTAGATGTAATGCGGTGATCTCAAACCACTTCTTCAAAAAGGAAAAAGTGCCAGACCGAAACACCGGCTAAAAGATTGTAAGCCTTAGAAAGGACTGCAGGCATGAGCTTTCCCAATACAGAACCTTTAAAAAAGGATATTTTATTATTTTACAACACTCCATTACATTTTAATTCACTCACTTCATTCAAGATTTTACAACCTCCATTTCCTAGATATTAAGTATTAAAAAGTTTCACAGTTTTTAGTTTGTTTAAAAATACCAGATTTGACAAAGAAAGAAATCAGATAATGGGTGAAAAGCAGTTTCACCCCAACACCCCTTAACTGCCCAAATTTATTTAGCACCTACTTTGGCTAGAATTTTGAGTACGTCACTAATTGGTGAGAACTGGCATCAAAGGAAAATCATATAATGTATTTTCCCACAGAGAAATTGTAACAGGAAAACTACAAGGCCTAAAGTGCTTGTGTGAGACGTCATATGAAATGCTACACCTTCCAATTTCTGAAAATAATAAGAGTGGCTAAAGCAGAACTTCTGTATTGGATTATATGGATCTTATTGATTTGAACCGGTTACCGCTAACCCACTGCAGCAACGAAGATCCTCCTCAACCAGTCCTGTTGATAATCTCATTACGTTTGTGTTTCTATGATCTTTATTTGTATATTTGGTGCTTTATGCGATACGTGAGGCAGCCTTGAAAGAGGGACATCCGCTTCGGGTCGTGCAAGTCACATAAAAACACTGCTCCAGTCACAAATAACCATCCAATTACTCACTACACTGTCACTGTCTGATGTTTTTATACTGGGGCAATTTCCATAGGTTTATATATTTACATGGAGCCCTGCTTTCGATAGAGTCCCGTTGTTGCTAATTAGCGAAGTACCTAAATCTGCTAATAACGTTTACATTTTTTTCCACATCTGGGCCATTTTGATAGGTCAGCAGTAGAAGCAACCCATAAGTTGGTACATATTTGTTTTCTTTGCCCCAATTTGGAAAATAATAATAATCATAATCCCAAACCCAATAGTGCAGCCAGGTAAGACTTCCACCATTTTCAAATGAACTTTATTCTGAATTGCAATCAAAAAATACTAATTACCAATACTACTTTTTACCAAAGTTATATCGTGAAGTAACAAAACTCTTGAGAATATTGTGTTTTACCCTTCAAAGATACTTACCCTGGGTCAGTTGAGAGGGAGCAGTAACAACCGAGCCATTGACCAAACACAAGGCACCATCCTGAGGAATCAAGGTTATGATGCCGTCTTGGTTTTTCAGCACACAGTGTTCACCAAGAAGCCCAGGTCCATGTAGCACTATATAATGAGATACAATAAGCATGGCCTTGAGAAATAAAACTAACGCCGTGTTAAAAGTCACCCCAACTTACCAATATCCTGACCACATAATGCTTCATTACTCCCAACTGTGGTTTGACCTTCCTGTAAAGAAAAAGTCCATGACACAGCCAACAGGTCATACACAAACAAATAGCTACTAAGATATTAATTCTTATCCTTTTTTAAAAGGGGCAATATTATTTAACTGGTTTAGTGATTGATATACAAACTCAGCATTCTTAACTACAATTTGACTTTGTACCAGAATATATAAGTTTGTGGAGGAATTGACACTTATAAAAACAAAGTGGATCTTGTATCTAAAAGACGTATGATTTGGGTGCATCGTAGAATGCTTCCCAGGAAAACATTTGCATTTATAGTAAAATGCAGTTTAAAGTTTAGTTTTCTAAAGGGTAAAACCTAAATTATGGGGAGGCACAGTTCCTCTACTGTATTAATAACACTAGTAGAGCAACATTACCTTGATATAATAGAGGATGAGGCCTGAGCCCAGCAGGTCTTCCTCTATGCCAATCAGATGAGGTAACTGACAGTCCAGCACCACTCCACTGCCCTCTTTCCTTAGTGCCACGGTCTCCTCCTGTAGAAAAAGGAAGTACATCAGATGAATATATCATGTAGCTGAAATGGCACACAACATAAAACAAAAACACTGATAGACATTTAATGTGAACCAACAGAAAACAGAATTCTTTATGACTGCTCTTCCCGAAGGCCAGGCAGAAAAGCAGCAATCCAACCATGTGTTGCCAGGAAGCAGCCATGTCGCCGACAGCAACGAAGACCTATAAATCATTCAGATTATGGTGCAACATTCGAACTGTACATTGAAATGGGTGCTTTTATATCACGCTCCACTGGCTTTATTGATACATGACCATCAACTCTGTATGGGCCTGTTGAAATAGTTCCCACCTCATAAACTGTCAGGTTTAGATAAACTTCAGAGAGGTTTGGGTCATTTACAATGTTATAAAAGTCCACCCAAAGTGTATTAATTAATCTTTTTAGCTCAAACGTGATAAACATTTTAAATTAATACACCTGTCTCAGTGTTGATGTTTCAGAACATGTTAAACTAATTCACATGGTAGCCTCCTCTATCATCCAAAACATGTTAATTTCTATCTGTAAATAAAATGCGTCTTATCCAGGTCCCATGCTTTTAGGTAGAATTCTACAAGAAAAATCAAAAGTGAAATATGTTATATTCATAGTAAGGTTCACAAATACTGAATGTCACCACTAATGTATAACTGATGACTAAACAATCACATTTTCTTTTTTTACACATCCCCTTTCAATGAGTATTTAATGGTGCTGCGAGAATTGAATCTTTTTAAAAGTACAAAATGGGTACACTTAGACCTGTGATCCCATAATGCTTCATTGCCTTCAACAGTTGTCACAGAGGGAAGTAAAAGTAAAAACTCAAGTCACACCACATTACAGCTCGTCTGTCAAATAGGTGCCACTTATTCAAATTCAGATGAAATGTCAATTGTAATACTGGATCTTTTCTGTTGAAAAAAGGGTGGTGTGAAAGCTTTAGTGCCAGAAAACCTGCTACTGTGAATTTGCCATTTATCTAATACAAGCTGGCACCCATTCCTTTAGGAGGTTGTGGGTGACTGGAGCCAATAGCCATTTAGTTGCAAGGCTAACCGATATAGACAATCATTCACTCTTAAATTATTTCTCCAAAGACAATTTTAGTCCATATTCTCCAAACATGTATTTGAGCAGTGTGGAAAAGAAGCTTCAATACCTGGAGAGAACCTACGGTAACACAAGGAGAACATGCAGACTCCACTCAGAGAGCTGCATGTCAGTTGAGGAGTTGAGGATCAACACCACCATCTTGTTAAAAGGGAGAAGCACTTGCCACCCTACACTTAACATACAAATTAACAAAAATATCAAAGCAGATGTTGAACTCTCTAACCTTTTGCTCCCAGGGCTAAGCTGCTGCCCTATAACCCAGACTTCGTCTAAAATTGAGTGGGCCCATCAATAGTACTCTTGCTGTTAAGATGGTGGCCTAATGTCTCATGTTGTCTGGGATTAGCATAAGCAGTTCCCAAAGAGACAGGATAGAAAATCTCACATTTAGTATTCACAGACAGGCCTCTGCATAAACTAACCTCCGAGCATGTTTTAAACCAACTCCCATGTCCTTTTTCTATAGATCGGACCAAAAGCACAGAAATGACCACTGCAGCTCACTCATTGGCAGTTTCTAATGAAGAGGGAGAAGCATCGACCCCAGCGCCTGTACTTAATTAAAAGGGATCCTTCACAGACTTTATTAGAGCAGAGCAGGCAGCCTATGCACTCTGTCACGTTACTGAGACATCAGGAACAGACAAAATCCTACTACTTTCTCCACACAAGCACAACATAAAAAAAAAGGTCAAACTAGTCCAACGCCAACTATTTCATAAAGTCAGATTTTACTTTTAAGGCACGCTGTAATTAATTTATTAACCAATCAGCGAGCAGTGTTGTGCAGCATTTAGAATGCCAACTTCCATTAAAAGCAATCATCTACAGCCAATCCCAAAGTCAAGACTGCTGCAGCCCCTTTCAATATCCAAAAAGTGTCCACCGCCCCCAAATTTGAAATCTTATTCCAAAATACAACATTTTCATCAAAATCTCTATTGAAAAAAAACCCCCACTCAAATAGCTTTAAGTGATATTGGATTAAATATGAAATAATTGTACATATTTATTACATAAAGATGTGATGTTGGGGCTCCCAGACCCCACTTTGAGAACCAAAGTTTTAATTACATAATTTGGACAGCCAAGTTTGTTAATGTTCAAATTATTAACAGGCGTACATGATCACGTTTTAGAATATATATAAAAAATAAAACACAATAAGCTTTAGATATGGTCATTCATTTTCATGCCTAGAAGCAATCTTAACATTGGATTAACATTTTTTCCTACCACATGAATGTGCACACTAAGCGGAAGGAGGAGTACCCAGAGAATTGAACCCACAAACTTCTTCCTAGAGTCGTGAGCACTAACCACCCCGCTACTTGCAACCCGTTTAGATATTGATGTTAAAAAAAAAAAATGTTTAGTTTGTGCTGTCACTTACAATAGCAATAAAGTAGCAAGATTGTGACTTAAGTTTGCATGTTTCTAACAATGTTATTCCTTTCTAAATTTACCAAGATAATGTTATGGCTTCAATAAGTAATTAATAACTTTGTTCCATTAAAAAGGCTTTACCTGTAAACATCAAAGGCACCAGAATTAGTAAAAGTCATGCAGTGCCTCGGTGACTAACCATGATGCATAACTGCACAGTGTGTAGTAAATTATAGCATGGCTTAAGAGACTTGGAGGCTTTTGTCTTTTTGTTGATTGTAGCATTTTTTGGAGGGAAAAAAAACAAGAATCAAGCATCAAAGGCACAGGTTGAATTTATCTTTAAAGACGGTACCTCCCCTGGTTTTATACAAAGTGACCTGAAAGCATGTCTGTGGAAAGAACATTTCATTTAAGCTTTCTGCCTTTTTGTTCTCTCAATCTATACACATTATCTTGGTTTGTAGAGGCTGCTGTTGAAACCATCTCATGTTAATTACCTTCTCTTTCCCACATGCCCTGTAACCAATACAGGAAGCTGGCGATGAATAACTTTGCATCCTAAACCCGCTTTAAACAGAATTCACAATAGCATTTATGTCGCTTGGTCAACTTGTGTTTATTCTTATGGCCCTTGGAGAAACTCAAGTTTAGCTCTCAGCCATGGCATTACAATTAATTGCTGGAATGGGTCACTTGAATACTAATTTACAATGTGCGTTTAATACTGCATAGTTAAAATGACGTGTGTATGCTTAACATATGTGGCAATGAAATTTATAATACTTAAAACAGCAAAATGAGTGAGTATTCTGACAATATACATATCAAGCTCTGTGCTTTTCAAACTTTTATCTTCACCATACAAATATTTTGCTTTTGGGTATTAATGTTAGGGGGAAATAAAAACAGACCCAGTCTAAATATGGTCTAGACCTAGTCTTCAGTCAGATCCAATCAGATCTAAACTGGGACTACCACATTTTAAAACTAGGACGAAAGTAGGAGTAAACTAAACAAACTAAGTCTAAGAAGACTATAGCCGCTGATCTTGTCCTATTTAACCAAATATAAATACTAAAACCTATAAAGCATCACATAATTGTATTGTTACCACATATTATGACTTGTCTGTCAAAAAGAGGTCACTTATTTCAATTTAAACTAACATTCATAATTTTTACACCATTAATTGTACTGCTAACTGTTTATGTAAGTGTACTGCATTTAAAGAGGGCAATATACAATATGTACTTACTGTTACAAAACATCCTTAATACATCCTAAGTGATAACCCCACTTCAAATCAAATGCACTGGACCATAAATGACAACTCCAAGTGATTCATAGTTGGTTAGTATCAGAGCGCCTGTCGGACATCACAGTGGTCTACTGTCTGGCTGTCACTTCAGATCTGCCAAAAAACAGGTGCATCCACACTAGTGTCACCATACTAGAACTTAATACTGATATTTCCATTATGTAAATATCATTTCTTTTCTATTTCATGAACAGATCAACATAAAGCATTATCACAATGACAACACTATTCAAATGGCATGAATGTGTTTTTACTTCACCACAAAAAAAGCCAACACATTTACAACATTGTATTTTCAATTAATATGGTGGACAGTGAGAAATTAAAGTGCCAAACATCAATAACCACAACCTCTTAATTAGGAGCCGTGACATCTGCTAATTACTTCCAATACTGTGGGATGAATAAAGACCTGTACCTGTCATACATCAACTGAACTGAGCAGTAAATGGAAATCAATCATCCATAGCTAAAGTTGATCTCCACAATGTTGTTAATATTACAGGTTAATTTAGCTTAAAAAATAAAAAAAAACCTCTGTCTGGGATTTGCATGAATCAGTGTAGTTAATCCATTTACCCAACACATGTCTTCAAACCTGCCTATAACATTTGCACAAAAAAAACGATTGCTTTTCTAAACTGGCATACCTTACGATTCAATGCATAATGCAACAAGCTACTTGGCAGAATACGACGAGTCTCCAACATATGACATTGTGTGTTATTTGGGAGATTGGGCACAGATTTAAGTGAGAAAAAGCATTCAGTGTTCTACGAGTTGGCAAGCAGAAAGATTATTTTGGCCAATTAAAAGGCTGCTGCTAGCCTCTCTAAGCATTATGAAAAACAGTGGGTTAAAGGAGGCATGTATGTTTGGTTGGTGCTAGACCAAACACAGCCTCAAACTTCAGCACATTAACACAACTGTATTTTTTAAAAGATCACTAAATCTAACTACGGTGTAAATTCAATTTAAATGCCAGCTTGACCTGTCCCCGTTGTAGGAATGACTCAGTATTTATAGGGCTTGCAGTGACACCATCTGGTCAAATATCCACACTACAAATATCATGGGCTGCATTAGAAGAAGAAATATGAAGTTTACTTATCCTTAAAACAGCAATCTCAACATGCAACTGTTCAGAGCACACGCAACCATTTATCTTATCCAATTATTGTTTTATTTTACTGACACTTTGTAGTTTAGTAGTTCTGGACGAATTTCACGACAGTAGACAATCTTTAAAAATTGACCCAAACGAAGAGTATTACTTTTTGTGTTATTTTGCTAGAAGACAAGACATGAATACCCTCAGTTTTGTGAGGCTTTGAAAGATTACTCAAGGGTACAAATGTCTTATTACAAAAGGTAAGTAATAAGTACCTGCAGAATATTGTGCGTTTCCTTCCACTTACTGGCCCACGCTCTTGTCAGTGCTTCAACCTGGAGGGAATTACAAGAAATTTACAAATGTATTATTTACCAAGAAAAACATTAAAAGTCAGTTCTCCATTTGGCAAAGGATGACTCACCTTTGCCTCATTTTCATGCAGTTTTTCTTCTACTTCGACACAGGAAGTTGGCTCCCCTTTGGGAAACTGCAGGAGCATGAAAACAGTGAGAGTTTGAGTAAAATGTTATACACTTTATTTTGAGGAGTCCTTTGTCTCTTTATGTTATGAAGTAGAATCAGAGTTGCCAAGTCTGAGTAAAAAAACAGACAGAAATAGCTACACAAAACTAGCCCAGAACCCACTTAATAGAGTGTACAAACAGCCCAATGGAACTTCAAAATGTGTCCTCAAATGTAACTTATAACGATTGCCTTCAATACTGTATTTGATGAAACAGAAATAAATATACATAAAAGCCTTTTTCCTGAAACAGTTGTGTGTGTGCTGATTAGTCCCAGCATCTGTTCTAAACATAATATACGCCAAGAACCATCATGCTTTATTCTATATTAGTGTAATTACAAAATACATCCCTCTGCACAAGCACAACCCATGGACAATTTTTGACAAACCAACAATTACAATATGCTGCACCTGATTGGCTTCTACTAGCAGCTTTCGGAGTCTGGTGACCTCTGCCTGCAGCCCTCGGATCACCTTTACGCTGTTATCTTCATTCACGGTGGGAGTGTTCACTATGTTTTTAGCTCGACTAGCATAATGTAGGGTGCTTAGGGTCTCTCCATAGTTGACATCTGCAGGAGAAATGGCTGTGGAGATAGAAACAGGTAAAAGGTGAAGCATAGACAGGTCAAAATGCATAATTGAGAACAGAATATGGAAATGTGAGGATTAAGTGATTGACTGTCTTTCCACTTTAAAAAAAACAACTGTGTGAAGAGATAAGCTTGTACTGTATGTCTTACAACACGTCAGCAGGTTTTTAATGCATACTTGCGATCATAGTCGTCTTGGAGTTTCCACCCAGGCTGTCTTTGAGTAGCCATGTTAGCACAGAGTCTCTATAAGGAATGAAGATCTGCCTCTTCTTTTTGGTTGTCACAATATTTTGAAACAGGACTTGAAAACAAAACAAAAAAAATAATAATCTATATATTCATACATTTATATTCTCATAAAACAGAATTAAAAAAAGATGCGAATACTGAGCAGCAACAACCAGTCCTTTAAAAGTTCATACAAATAAGGCAAAGTGTGGTCATGTGACTGGATTTCAAAAACAGAATTTAAAAAAAAACAATGCAATTTTAATATTTTTTTTGGAAGCCATTTACCTTACCATTTACATTCCAAAAACATGTGCACAACACTAAATTGTACTTGGAACCTTAAAAACAAGTAGTGTTGTATTTCCTGCAGGGAATACACTAAAACAGTTAGTATTGCACAATGTTGCATTCTCCAAATGAATAATAAATGATGGTGCATCCTTTATTTACCCAGAGTTGAGATCACACAGCCCAGAGTTACAAGGGATTTGTTGATGTTGGCACCTTCCTTTAACCTGGTCCCTGTGGCACGAGTGGCATCAGCTCTCTCACTTCCTGCCAGATCAACCAGGTGGATCTTACTCACCGTCTCACAGGGCAAGTCGTCTTCAAACCACGCCTGGAGCATGAAAACGTATGACTGCGCATTCACTGATTACATAGTGCCACACAAAAACACACATTACTGTACATAGGAATAATAGTGATTCTTAACTTGTGGGTCAAACTCTGGACACAAAAGTGGATTGTTTGAATTTGAAGGTATACTCTACGGACAACATTCAAATTGTTGTTGTATCAAAAAAGGTGTTGTGATTAAAAGACATGCTTGAAAAATTACCAAAAGCTTCCATTATTCATGACAGGCGTTCTATAAAAAAGGTGTTACTGTGGAAATTTGATCATGAGGGCATACAGCCAAAACGACCTGGCTCAATAATTACCCGAGTAAATCTAATTGTAAAAATGGCATGAGAGCGGCTGCTGGTGTTGTTCATGTTGGTCCCGGCAGTCGTCCGGTTTGAATTTCCATATAAAATCAGTTCTTCTACGTCGCTGTAACTTTGTACCAAATGTCTGGTCAAATCTAAAAACAAGCAATAATGATAATGGTTTCATTTATCATTTTATTATAGTTATAAATTAGAATTGTATCTTACTTTGCACATAGGGTCCTTCCTTTGGATGTTCTCTGATTTTCAAGTTCTTTTTATCTGGTGATGTTGCACTTTTTAGTAGAAGGTCCTGCACACGTTCATTGTATAGCTCTAAATAACTTGAGCCAAAACATAAAAAAAATGCAAATGTGATTCTCAGATTGTGTATAAAATACAAAAAATAATGAAGGGTTTCACTATTCATAAAGACAAAAAAAAATTGAATTACTTCCAACTGTCTATGAAAAGATGTGCACAGTGGTGAGCTGAGCTAAATTGTTGTGGTTGCATTGTTCTGCTTGCCTTGGCAATGAAAACGAACATATGCAAAGCAGCTTTTGGCAGAAAGTATCGATCGTGGTGGGAGTGTGCAAAGACAAAAACAGTGGTAACAATGAAGGCAGGGAGCAATTAAGATTTATGAAAGCATGACAGTAATGAAAATGGCACAAACCGTATCCTGCAGCCAGAGAGTTTTGGCACAATGAACTACTACACAATAACACAAGCTTAAAGGCAGAGGCCCTGACTAGAACCACAAATATGGACTGCACAATTTTATGGTATCACTGGTTAAGTCAAAAGTGTGACCAGGCTTATGTATGTAGGAGTTCAAATATGTAAATTAGGTCACCGATTCAAATGTAGGAGCAGACTACATGATTCAGTACCATCAGTGTCTCCTTCTCCAACCAATTATAATAAAGTGAAGTCTGTATTAGTCTGGTTAAAAATGTATATAATCGAAAGTCATATCAAAATTAGATACTCATTTGAAAACTGTATCAAGACCAATAAATAAAAACAAATGTAAAACTATGTTATATTGCTGTTTAAAACGTTAAACCTCCCTCCACTACACCTGCATTGTACTGTTAAAATTGTATTGCGTGTTCACTATTCTTCGTGCAGTCTTACAAAAGGTGGTGATGTTTAGTACCGGTAGTTTGTTTTTCGTTTTACCTCAAACAATTGCAATCTCAAAAAATCAAAGGTTGCATCTCTAGTCGAGCATTTTCTGTGGTTTTGTACTGTAGAATGATGTTATTTTTTTTAAACGTTCAATAAAAATTATGAAAAACCAGCAATCAACAGAATAAAAAAGTCCTGCCAACACTGTATACGTGATAAATGTCTCTTACCTGACCTCTGTGTGAAATGACACTGCACTCTGGCCCTCCTCTGAAATCTCCTCAAACAGGCTTTCACATATCCGTGGGATTAGGCCTTTATCTCCCTAAAGACACACATTTAAAACCATTATATAAGACTTGCTGTCTACATTTATTATTATTATGTGGTCTTAATTTAGGGAGTTGTGTCCATCACTCAACACAAGCCTGCAGAACATCATAACACAACTCATCTGATATGTAGCCAGCGAAGCATAAAAGCAATTCCACTTTGAGCCGTATGCACTCTTGTTTTAATTACAAAGTTACAGATAGTAAGTGCTAAGAGTCCTATATAATTATCTCGGATGTTGACAACGGCTCCGGGGTTAACCTTGTACAAATCTCCAGGAAGAAAACAAGAAACCTTATTGGCCGGGTAAATTTTCCCTTGCCGAGCGAGGTAAAGCTGCAGGCTGCTGCCCTCATCATTTTCTGATTTAAGAGTAAAACAGAAATAACAGGTAACATCTTTGAGAAACACTCAGTATGAATGTAGAGAAGATGGCTTGCAATGGGCTGTTTTGGGAGCCTAGTGAGTCTAATAAAAATGACATTATTATATACTATAAGCTTCAAATGTAAAACGAGACTACCTTGTGACCCATCATGGTGTAAGACTTCCCCGAACCTGTTTGGCCATAGGCAAATATACAGGTGTTGAAGCCCTCAAATGCAGCTGTGATGACGTCAGGCCCCAAGTCATTGTAAATCTGCAAAACATAAACATGTTTTGGCAAAATGTAAAAATCTGAACATATTTTAACCTGTTGTCAAACCAACCCTTTCTTGTGATGCAAGTGTTTGTGGGCCTGAAGAATCATAAGTGAAGTCAAAGGAAAATGTCTTACGCTCGTCTCCCCGAATAGACTGGCCTACAGGCTTGAAGCAAATATTTGTTATTAATAAATAATATAATATAAAATATCTACTTATTAAATACTGCCTCCAGCAATTAGCCCTTACCTTATGAATAGTTACAGTGTTTTCATTTATTTGAACTACACTTTTTGAAGACAGCTTCTTCTCTCTATAAAAAAAAATTAAAAAAAGGTTTCAATTCATTCAAGTCCATTTTGATTTGGGCTAATTTAGCTAATTTCTGGAAACACGTCTCCGTCTACCTTTCATCCAAAGGGCGCACGCGGACAGCGACACACACTGAAGCCATACTTTGTTTTTGTAGGACACAAACAACCAGAACCAAGTTTTCCTGTGCTTCTTCTGAAATTTCTTTTAAATTTAAAATCGCTCTGCCGCGTGGACAACACCTGCGCTGACAACTAGCTCACGCCCTCCTAAAATTGATCGGTCACACCTGTGGATCCATGAATGCAGCACCAAAACTAGTCAGAGAAAGTTCCTCAGATGTAATTTTTGTTTATTTGTGTATTGTTTTTTTTTTTTTTTTAATACAGACTGTGTAAATACAATGTGTAAATAAATCTTAAAAAGTAATAGTGAAATAAAATATTATAAAATAAAAAATGACAATAATAGTGTTTTTTATTTTATTTTGGGGGCCGTGAATGCAGCATTTCGTCACTCCCGTTTCCCATGATGCAGTGCGGGCCGGAGCGGAAATTCAAAAGTATGGACGAAAACAGAAGTATAACTAAACTTGAATTAAAATATGAAAACACAGAAATATTTCCCGCGGATCACTGCGAAGGTAATAGTATACACAAGGGACACTCGTTTACTTTAGAAAAAGATCACAGTAAACGTCCGTCTTCTCCTGTAGTCATCGTTTTACAAAATGTTTCCGATGAGACCAACTCGAACAAGCTCTCCGCGGAAATCAACGGGAAGGTAACAGAGAAGTCTGCGGCAAAAACATGTCTTAAACCAAAAAACGAGCCTGACTTTGCAGAGGGGCCGCCCGAACCACCTTCTAGCTCCTCGCAGTTGAACGTAAACTGTCCGGAAAACAAAGAAAACGCAAGTGTGAGCGCCTCTCAGGGTACGTGACATCGGCTTCATCAGGTTTAATACATTCCTTTGACCGTTTTTTCTTCATATGTTGCTTTAATTGATTTATTACAGATAAGGTCATCTAAGTCATTTATCTAATTTATGAAGTGTCACTTACACCGGGCACTACAGGATGGTAGAAATTTCAATTCAATAATTATATCGGCGAAAACAGCGTGTCGCCGATATTATGGAATCACGTCGGTGTTCGTCCGCGTCCGCGTCCGCGCCCGCGTCCGCGTCCGCAGATCCTAGCTGTGAACGCGATAACT